>JNNR01000581.1:0-15863 GCA_000733025.2 Penicillium nordicum | reverse complement strand
CGCGGGTAACCTCCATGAGGTTCGGTCTAAGATAGAACCGCCCGGAGGTTCTAGGTCATGGAACCTTAACCTCCGGGTGGGTGAACCTCCTTGAGGTTCGTGAGGTTCACCCGTGGTTCCTGGCTAGGTCTAATTAAGGTATTGACTTATTTTATTAGATACTAGAAGCCGTACTAGATCTTTGCTAGGTCTAGGCCTAGTAAGCATTAAATCAAGTATCGACGATAGTCTAGCTATAGCGATAGATCTTCCTAAAGCCTAGATATCACTTATAAGTAGCGCTTAATATAGTATAAGGGCTTCGCGGAATAAAGCTCGATAAATATCTCGCTAATACTAATCCTAGTCGGTAGTATAGAAGAATTGAAACTTATTTACCGGCGTAAGTATAGTGCTAATAGTATAGATATACCCTCGGATACTATTAGTTTGAGAGTAATACTTATTAAGCTTTATCCGCCTAGCTTTAAGTATATTAAGCATCTGTTTCTTCTATATAACCCGCTTTCGTCGGAGCTACTTTATTAATTGTTTAAGATAAGTAAACAGTTTATTATAAATTATAAATATATAGTAGGCTATAATATCTTAAGTCTTTAAAAGTTATATTATATAATTAAAGAACGGCTCGGTGATATAGAGTAGATAGTCGATCTAGCGCTATTCTTATTCACTAGGAAGTATCTCCTTATAATTATACTCTATATAGAATAGAGTAAAGATTCTATATAGTCGCTTTACCCGACGAAGTATTAAGTATATCGAGTTCTACCGGGTCCTTATATCTTAGATTAGAATAATCTTAATATCGGTTATCTGAAGTCTATAGAATATCTCTCGACGCTAAGGACTCGCGTTAATATAAACTATAAAATAGCGGATCTTATTTAATATAGAAGAGATCTAATATAAATTAGACCGTTGCTTTATATTTTCCCGGGCGAGGTTTGACTACTTCTCTATTTATTTTATCTTAGCCGAGTTATTTATAGGACCTACTTTAATCTAAGAAAGAAGCTAGTTTAGACTAAGCTAAATAACGTAGGTAAGGTATAGGATTCGGGTAATAAAAGCTTTATCTAGTAACGCTTATTAGAGAGTAGTAGCTAACGTCTTATTATTCGATATATTATCCGTCGTTAATCTAAATACCCTATCGGTGATTTTATACTCTATAAGGGTTTCTAAAAGAATACTACTAAGTTTATTACCGGTATATAAACCGGAAACCGGTTTAAACCTAAGAAGTACCTCGCGATAAACCTAATCGGCGTTAATAAAATAGCTAGTAATAGCTATAAATGCTTATAAGAAGGGAGACGTCTAGTAGTTAAGTATAATAGATATCTTAGAGCGAGGGGGTAGCGTATAAAGGATACGCTATTATCGATCTTTAACTATACTTCCGAGTCGGCGATATATAGTATCGGCGGAGGGGAATTATAGAATAGCTAGGGTAGAGCGAGCTTTATAGAATAGACGTCTAAATAATATATATTCGACGAGATTAAATAGTAGGCGGTTTAGGGTAATAAATTAGAGGATATCTTCTTCCTATTTTTATATTAAGAATAGTATATTAATTATATTTTCTACCTAGGAGGTCGAATCGTTATAAATTAGTAAGGATATAGATTTATAGGGCTAGGGGTTATACTTTATATTATTCTATAGAAACTTTATAATCCCCGAATTTATCTTATTATCCGATCGTATATATCTAGCTGTCTTAAGATACTTCGTAATCGTTAATATACTATAGTACTATACTTTACTACCTATACTATCTAGGCTAGTAGAATAAGGATACTTTAGGATCTTACTATAACGTTTATATATAACCTTTAGTGCCCTATTAGCGATTTAAGCGATCTAGTAGTAGCTATCCTAGACCTCTATATAGCGTTTTAAGTCCTAATTAATCTTACTTTTTATACTATATTTAGTCCCTAGCTACTAGTCTACCTATTCCGAATAAACTATCTTATCGTAAAGAAGAAATATCTTCCTACGGTCGGGACTAACGCGCGTAAGGGAAGAAGGAACCGGTGTAGGGGTTAGACTACCCGGTCGGAGGAAACTAGATTCCTAGGGTTCTTAGGTCTATATACTTACGGAGGGAGTAGGTACTTATGAATTAAGTTCCCTATAAAAGGACGATACGAAGTCTAAAAACTAGCTTTAAGATATAATAAAAGGTTAGTCTTAAGATAAATAATCAAGTAAAGGAGGAATTAGAGATTATAAATATACTATAAAGATTATTAGTAACTTTAGGAGTTAATAGATTAGACGGACTATATCTAGCTAGATTACTATACTATCCGATTAGTCTATTAAGCTTATAATATATAGGTCTAACCTAGTAACCTAGTAATAACCTAGCGAAAACCTAGATAACCTAGTCAAAACCTAGTTAGACCTTGCCAACTCCCATGGGACTAAGAAAATTTTGGTCCCATATCCTGGTCCCATCTACTCCCATAGGACTAAAAAAATTCCGGTCCCATTACCCTAGTAGTCCCATAGGGGTCCCATAGGAGTTATGGGACTCCCATATGGTCCCACGCTAGCATAATTTTGCCAAGGATTTCCTATTTCAGCTGCACAAAACTGCAAAGTAATCAGATAAAATACTATTATTTATAGGCGTATAAGTGTCCCTACTTTCAATATCTAACAATATAGTTTTGTTATATAACATAGTCTATAATAGAGTTAACAAATGACTCAAGTATATATCAAAAAGCATCTATCTTCAAAAAAAAAACTTCATATACTAGATTGTAGTGGCTTTTAGGCGCAAAGGAGATTTAAACATAATATTAGAAGGAAGTGGTTAAGCAAAATATATATTTATAGAGAGGTACTACACTACATTTTCTATATATTATTTAGAAAGTATAAATTTACCAAAGATTTTAACAAATTATATTTAATTCCTATACCATAAGAAACCTTACCTCTAAATTAGTTATATTCACTTTAGAATAACTATTTATACTATATGGTTATTAAGTAATTTCGGGATAAAGAAGGCTCAAAAGTGAGAATTTTCCCCTTAAAGTTATAGGAGATTGTAGATACCCCTAAATCTAATCAATTTCCCTTTTATATAGGAGTCCTATAGGAGTCCCACGGGAGTCCCGCGGGACCCCTATAAGAGTCCCGTCGAACAGACCAATAAGTAATATATAATAAGTAGGTACTAGCCTATTTGTGATATATCTTCGCGCTATTACTCGTTTAAACTCTACTAGTAGCCGAACGTAACTCTCGCGACTATAAAGGTAGGTATTAGAGATATACTTTTTAAACCCTCTTCTAGTTCAATAGAATTATTATTCTAGTATATCGCAATACGAACTATATACTAAGGCTAGCCCTTTATCCCAGATCACATTGTCCTACACCGGAATTCCTCCACCTTCTTTAGTCTATAGCATTAGCATTATTGATAACCCCCTTACGCTAGATCATTCAATTAGCCAGCAGCTAATCTATAGCGGACCAGAATCCTCAATCCTCTAAATAAAGCCGAATCCGATTCCTCCAAATCTCCGCCGTATCGGTCCTAAACATCAAAAGTTCTAGGTTCTTTAGACTATAATAAATAAGACCGACTTTATTAAGTGGTAGCGCCATACAGTAGGTGCTTACCTACACCCTCCGCTTTATAAAGTAAACTTTAAAGCAAGGTATACCTCTACTACTTAAGAGCACTTTAACTAAGTAGCATACTTTTAAACCGGAAAACCAATAGCACTCTATCGGAGGTATAGAAAAGCGCTCTCGCACCTATCCTCGACATTAAATAGTTCGAAGTCACTCGCTATATATTTATCTAGCCGCGTATATATAGTTACCTCGAAAAAGGCTTCAACACAATAGGATATACAGCAATCGCTCGAACTTACGGTATTATATATATCCGATTCTACATTCTATCGATTTAATACTAATATCTATATTATATTTAGTCTACTCGTACGCCTACCCGAAAAGTCTTTAACTAATAACAATTTAAAAGAGCCTAAGTCAAATTTATAGCGAACTTACGCCTTCTATTTCAGATCCTCCGGCATAAAGACTTTAAAGATCTAATTATAGAGGCTTAGCTTTCTTAACAAAAGCTTACCCTTTTATCACCAAAGACCGCGCGGCGTCGGCTCTAGTCAATCGTCTATACAGAGTAGTAAAAGCTCCTTTCTCTTCTCCTAGCCGGAGCGAAGCTATCAATTGCCCTTAATTACTAGACCTCACCCTTCCAACAGGCATTCATAGCAATCATAGGCTATTTTATAGATATCAATTAGGATTATCATAAGATACTTCTAGGTTTCATACCAGTTCACGGCCAGTATATAGGCTCTTATCTAGCAGACGTTCTCCTTAAGGTTCTTCAGCAACAGTAGATTACCAATCGAGTAATTACGATTACTATAGACAATACGTCAAATAATAAGACCTTAGTCGATAGTCTATATGATTCAATCGGACGGTTAGAGCTTCCTAATTTCACTAAAATTATACGGATTCCATATCTTACTTATATGATTTAATTAAGTCTAAAAGATCTCCTTAGCCTAATAAAGGCTAATCCAAAAAACAATAAGACAGCAACAATATAGTCGGAAGAAAACGGGAGTATTCTTTAATAGGCAAAGAGACAGAAGGGAATCATTTATACGCTAGCTAAGATAAAGTAACTAATACCTTTAACAATTTTATCTAATACTAACTACTATACTACTAGGTACGGGCCTTCGTAGTTTTTATTAATACTAGCCTATAGCGACGGGAGGCATTTCTAAATCTTTAAAGCGAAGAACCGAGGCTTACCCCGATCTAGGATATACGCACTCGGTGGAATTCAACATATCTTATACTCTAACGCGCCAATCGCCTTTTAGATAGCTACTAAAGATATTACGTAGAGCATTAGCGCCCCGAATTCCGGCTTAATAAAAGCGAATAGCGGTAGATCGAATACTTACTCTATATCACAAAGCCTTTCTATAAATAGACGGTTAGCCTATCAAAGATTAAGGCGATAACAATCTATAATATATTCCGGGTCTACAACCGACTGTTTACCTATTTTAAGTAGGCCTAGGCCCGACTTCGGCGAAAGAAAGTACCTTAAAAAAAGGCTATACTTAAGGCTCTTAAGGCCGGAAGTAAGAAACTCTTAGTATACTATAAAGTAACTAAGCAAGTATATAGCAGCCTATATACAATTGGTATAATTCTTACACCCTAGCATAAGCTTAAATTCTTTAAAGGACTAGAGTAGGCAGGTAAAGTCGATAATATAGATTCCTCCTAGTATAATATATATAAAAAGTCTCTTTATAATCATTTAGAGGATTACTCAAAACGCTAGCCTAAAAAGCAAGTGCTTATAAAGGCAAAGTCCTCCTCGTATAGCACGGATACAATAATAAGCCTCTTCGAGGAGGATTAACTAGAGCTACTACCGTAGCCGAAGACTAGGTAGTAAGAAGAACTTAAGGGATATCTTAATACTAGTATATTTAGATAATCATAATTATAACTTAACTAAGCTAATTATATATAGAACGGAGTATAGTAAACCTATACCATTTCTAGAAAGAGAATGAGTATAGATTTCCGATACTCGCAGCGGTTGCACAGGATATCTTTTCTATCCTAGCTACTAGCGCCGGTGTTAAGCGCCTCTTTAGTACTACTCGCGATATCTACTATTATCGACGAGGCTCATTAAACGAAGTAACAATATAGGATTTAATGATACTTCGTTGTTTATCTAAATTTAATATTGAAAGTAAGGAAACTAGGGAGGATTTCCAACCTAAGGCTACCTTAAACTAGGACGAAAGGACTAAGGGTGATAAGGTAAGGGAGGCGGGACTTCCTAAGTATATACTAGAGGCAATTAGCGAGGGTAAGGACGGTAATAACTCAAATGAAGCAGGAGAGATTGTTACCGATCAGGAGGCCGCTAAGGAGTCAGATGATAATTCGGCACTACATCCATTGCCTACCATCGATACTATAAGTCAGGCACGCCCCTAAAGAGATCGTAAGCGGCGTAGGGATGAAGATCTATACGAGTATACTAGATAGTTTAATCACAGGATACTATAATTACACTACTTTTTGATAGGAATTAATCCAGAATCATTCAATGCTACCTCCCACTGTAAGCTAAATACCCATTAATACAGGGCATTTCTGCATATCTTATATAGGTCACGTTTTTCTACGTATTTGCAGTGTTTACAGTCCCATAGGAGTCCCATCAAAGTCCCATAGGAGCGGACTGGCACCTCACTCCCATCTCTTGGCACTCCCATGGGACCATATGGGAGTCCCATCTACTCCCATGGGAGTGGTCCCATGGGACCAAATGATAGGAGTTGGCAAGGTCTAAACCTAGTCAAAACCTAATTCCTACCCTAGTTTTATATAGATCCCTTAAAAGATTTTATCTTATAGGGTCTCTAAATATCTAAGAACGGCTAATTTAAGATATAGTAGGGTTTAAATATCTATTCTATAATATAAATATAAATAAGAGAGCCTACTTTCTTACTTAGTTAACAAATAGTATTAAAAAATGAAGAAATAGTTACCTTTTCTTTTTACTCCTAATATCTATTAGAAAATATATACTAGGTTTATATATATTAAATATATATTTCTATAATATTAGTAGGGTGTATCTTCCTAAATGCCCTATACACTCTATTCTATATAAAATATAGTATCTTAAGGGGTTTTTGATAGTGAAATAGATAGATTCCTACTATTTATATAGAGATTTCTTATGATTTTAAGTGGCTTCTTAGTAAGAAGAGTTGAATTCTTAGGTATGAATCAAAATATAGGGAAAAAACGGTATTCTATTTAGACAACTAAGTAGGTTTATACTAGAATTTATGCCAAAGTTAGGTCCAACTGGGTTATTGTTGGGTTTATTGGGGCCCTAGTACTGGGTCCGGGTTGGGTCCGGGTTACGAGGTTTCGACCCAACCCAGTACTGGGTTGGGTTCTGGGTCGAAGGTTTCGACCTAGTACTGGGTTCTGCGGAAGTCTAAGTATAAGTAGTCTATACTATATTTAGGGTAGTATAAGATGTCGTTCTCCCTAATCGGGGGATTATAGGTCACTTAGCTAAATAAGGGGTAGTATCCTTATAGCTTTATTATTAGGTAACCTAATCGCGCTAGTCCGCGTAATATTAAAATATATTAGTTAAGTTATATTAGATAAACTAGAAGCCGAATTACTATTCGGGGTTAGGCGAAGGTTTAGTAGATTTAGTAATTAGCGCGAAAAAAAGCTACTAATCGGTAAACAGGCTAAGTAGGATAAGATCACTATCTAGATATATAACTATAAGAAAAAAGCGTCTCTCCGTCGAATTATATCCCTAGCGGACGTAGAGAGCTCCTAAAGCTATATACTACTTGCCTAATTCTAATGTCCTAAACCTTAGCTAACTAAGACCGACGGCTAGGAGCTCGTCCCTATAGCGTAAGGCTCTTACTTCGTCTTAAAGGAAATCGATATATAGTAACCTATTATCTTATTGCTTACTAGATATAAGAAGTACTACGAGCCTCTAGCCCGAGCCCCCGGTTTTAAACAGCGTAGACTTTATCGGATAGAGTGGAGGTATTAACGATACCGTAAGGGTATTAGTGAAAATAGTAGGAATCCGAGTAAGGTCCTTAAACTACTTTTATAGGCGTAGGCTTTAGATGTTTTGAGGCGCGGATAAAGCGATTGAGATTTCGAGACTCGGCAATCGTTTCGATCCAAGTCAGGACGTTAAATCTTAATAATTAAAGAAGAAGCTAGAAATTCACTACGCCCAACGGATCTACCCTCGAGAGCTAATATAAGTATAATGTCTATACAATATGATAGGCGGCGAAATCTAGTGCTATTACTGCCAAATTTGGCGAAAACGGCGTCGGCTATTCCTTAGAGGCTTTATTTCCTCCCCGATAAGGTAGTTAAGACACATCTGAGCTATCAAGGTATGGGCCTTAGTTATATTTATGGAAAACTCGAAGAGATTCTCTGGCAGTTTCATACACCACCTTAACTCTCCTATATCTATCCACTACCACTAGTTGACCGTAGAGCGGCGCGATGCTCTCCTCTGATCTTGGGAATGAGGCGTTGATATCCAGCGACAGAGCACGTCGCTGATTGTCAATGGTCGAAACGCGCATGCTGCCCACATGAGAATAGACTTAGCCAGCTCCTTTCCGCGTGCGACCTGCGACATGTAGTCCAAATTCCGCCGTTTATATAGTAACTCGATGCCTCTCGGTACGTTTTCAAGAATCTGGTGAATTTCCTTTCTACTGTAAAAGAACCATTAGATTGGTTTATGTTGAACAATCTCCCATGCATGCATGCATGTTGTTTGCTGCAGACTGAGCCTTTTACCTTTTGATATTGTTTGCTATTTGCTATTTGTTGTTTACTACAATTGAGCAATGTTCAGATAGTTTCTACAGGGTATATAAACCCCCTCCATGATTAGTTTTAGCAATTAAGAATCTTTCTCCTTCTTTCTCCCACTCTCAGTAGTAATCTACCATAGATTGCTCATCAGTTTAGAATCTTCTCCATTTATATACCCCGATAGACAGGTCCCAAAACTCCTAAGATCTGGGTCCTCTTCTCAATCAAAATTGTTTTTCTTTTTGTTCTAGAATAGCTCTACATAATTATATTTCATTTCGCGTTTCGAGAATATGGCTTTGATGCTGTGAAGTTCATAACATTCACTAGTTAGACTTGCATTACTGTTGATCAGCTGTCAAGCAATCGACATATAGAAGGAAGATACTAATAAATTGCGAAAAAAGGAAACGAATAAAAGGAATGAAGTTCTATGATGACGCTCAATCATAAGAAACTTGATCTTGCTTAAGGATCTTATCCTCCGAAGGACCGACTTGCTTATATATGTCGACAGTATCTAAGATCTCGCCTACTGAAGCGTAATCTCTGAAAGCTTTCTCTGAGGTGGCCATTGGTAAAAATAATGTCAAAAGGTTTAGAAATATAGGTATATACTCAGCGTATACTTCGTAGAAAGCATACTTAGGAATCTCCCATATCGTCTTTCGCTAATATGCTTTAACAAATTCGCACTCCTTGGTGAGTAAAAGCATTATCATACCTTCTATAGTCTCGATAATTAAACGTTGGGTCATGCTTAGTACGCATCTTACTCGTGACCAAGCGAGGTTAGAGTGGTAAAGCGAGGCTCGAGAGATGAAAGCGGAGAGGAAAAGAAGGTACCTATAGCTTTTTCGGTCAGTATAGGGAAATGCACCTTTTTCTATACGGGCTGAATATTCGGGTGAAGAAGATTCAGGTGGGTGAATATCCGCCCTGAGTGCCCTGAATAGAGCGGCGAGTAGATCATGTGACCTCGAGTGCTAGGCATACCATCCATCCATGGATGATATTACGTTCAGTCATCATTACCGCTCAGATTGTTGAAATGGCGGGTTTTTTGTCATTTTAGTTAATTAGAGTTGTTAACATCCGCCAGTTGTACCATACATTGCAATACAGACAGATTTCTGTCACATAATGCAGATTAGAAAAAATATTCGCTAGTTAACTAGGATAATTCAGCCTCGTGATAAACACAAAATGGAGCAGCCAGCGACAAGAAACAAAATGCCATTGGCGTGAGCCGCCTACACTTTGCCTCCACCCGATAAAAAAAGAACGCACTTATCTCTCGGTCTAGACGGTAGCATTCGACATCTGGGATGGGGAGAGGAAGGGAAGGAACAGAAAAGGTCCCTACGACGCGCATGTGACGCTGAGGTATGCCTAAACTGCACTTTCACACATTTCAATGCGGATCCCGCATCTTTTCATCGACAAGGCTCTCATCTCGCTCTCCTCTCCCTTTCTTTCGCTACCTTATCCACAAATATCTTTTCTCCCACCTGTAATTATGATATCCCAACTCGCTCTGTGTAACAAAACATAGATAGGCCAGTTTCATCTAGAATTAGGAATCAATAAGTGGAAGCAAACGTACTACCGTGACTAACTAGGCAGAATACTGTCGCTCCGACTTCTCGCTCTGCCTTGGGGAACTTGCTCCTGGTCCTATTATACCCAGAGCCTGGGTCGGCAGATCTGGTTAGATTGATTCCCATCTGCATCTTGACGTATATCTGCTCTAAGAAGACGCCACTAGACAGAAAATCAACAAGTCTGAAACTAGCTTTGACCTCATGCTGCGGTACAACCAAAGTGGAAAAGATCAACTGTGTGCCTAGATCCTGAGCTTAACTATTTGTGATTTCACAGTCAGGTATTACGACCCCAGAATGGCATAGCTACTATAGCTAAAGAGGATTGTCGGCTATTGCAAGAGATTTCGGAGCTCCTGCGAGCCTTTTGGCAACTTGAGAATATCCTCGGGTGTCTGCCTTTCCAATGCAAAGAGATTCTGCTGCCTCATATCCTCATAAAGGATATGCTCAAAGGCTGGCGTCGCTGCCGCACTCATCTTCCGAAGAAGATCTCCCTGCGATTCCTCGAGGATCTTCACGAAATTTCCAAACACCTCATCCGTCGGAGTAATAACACTTGAATAGTCAGTCTATATTATGCCACAGTTCTCATCGGTGAGATTGACTCACATTTTCTCGCTAATCACGGGGCTGGCCACTTCAGTGGACCGATCAAAATGAATTAGGCTCAGAACAGCATCCCCAAAGCGTTCAGCTAAAATGTGTAGACGTTGTCCAAATCTGCGACAATCCAAAACAACTCGACGCTTTCTTCTGTAAATATCTGAGCTGCGCTCCAGGTCGGGGAAAATATTCCTCATCATTTTGTCGACTGCTGTAGCCACTCCAATGTTCCTTGGATTGCCTCTTGTTCTCAGCGGGCTAGTAAGCTCATTGTGTGGCGCTGCCATTATAGCGAAATGCGAGGTACGCTCAACAGGCCCGGCGCTGCATCGATAAAAATGCAAGATGTGGTTATATCGCAATATTTGGAGAAAAGCCGCGTTCTCTTCAATTTCACCGATGACTTTGAACCGTTCTTTGTCGGTGAGGTCACGCGATACCCATCTTCGGCTTTGGACGCCTTGTAGTTGGTCCCCCATCTCTCTTGTATATCTGAGGGCCGCTCGAAGGGCAACAAGTGATTTAGAGCTGCCCACCTACACTAAAAACATACACAACCTGGAAAACAATTTTGAATCCAGATTTAGCAGTTTGTCCTCAATATCAGCCCTGAAATAAGTTTCATCCGGGCTTAGCAACCCTAGAGCGAGACTCATTGCAGCCTCTCGATATAGTGATGATCTGAATTCGCTGTCAATACATTTGTATTTTCTCTTTTGTAATTCAATACCGCTAGTAGGTTTTCGCTTCCCTGGGGAACGCCGACTTAGGGACTGCTGATTCACAAACTGGCCTAAGGAGCCATCTGGTTGGCACAACTCTCCACGGACTATAAGAGCGACATCAAATTCGGGAGGGAAGGCATGCTGTTCTGCTGGTCGCGGCAATATCCTAATATCATGGAAATTGCCTATATGTATCTCTGGATGAACCCAGCTATCAACAATGTCAAGCACCTGCCTCCCCTCTACCGGCCGATCTGACTCCTTAGTTAAAGCAGACTGCGAACGTGGCTCTATGATGGAAACTCCGTTTTGGAAAGATTGTTCAAGCTCCCCTCTTTCATTATAAAAGCTTTCAAAGTTTGATACGCCCCCTAGGTCTGAGGGGGTTATAAACTCTAGAAAGGGGGTAGCATCTTGACTCCCAAAACCAATATCGCTAGTCTGGATAGGGTCACTTTCAGTCAAGGAAGTCATAGGCAGTAGATCGCTATGCTCGTCCTTGAATATTTCCATCAAGTTGAACTCGTCGAGGTGCTTATTAAGGACACTACTTGTTATTAGAATTCATTCTCTATATCTTATGTTATCAGAACGGACTCACCCTAAAGCGTACAGGCCCCTGGCCACCGACTCGAAACATTTTGTTTTGAGGTATATAGCTCTAATAATGGCACTTGTCGCCAGAGTAAGAATACCTGACGAGCGTCCACCGGGCCGAGAATCAAACCTTAAGTGCTGGTTAATGCCAGTTCGTCTGGCTATATCTGCGCGGTATTAGGTGCCGTTGACTCGGAATTTAAGTTTCGACGTAAAATCTCGAGGGTGTCAATATAGTAGGGCACATAGTGGATTGGGCAATCTTTACCTCGAGATAACGCTATCAAAGCACAGCTGAAATCAAGTAGGAATCCAGTGGCCCCAAGGCCCAACTAGGATAGTTTTCTGTTTCCGTCCGGCATAAGTCCATTTACTCCGGCTACGGTAAGAGCAATATTTATTTCCGATTCCGATAACTCTTGACATCCGACTAGCCTTCGGATGAAATCTGTGGATGCTTCGCTCATACTGATTAAGTGAAGAAGAAGACTACAACAATAGAGAAGATAGTGTTGCTGCTGTTATTATTGTTGATAATGATGTCCTAACACATTTAATGGTGCGTTCGACAAGAGTGGATAAATCATTTATATTAAAATTCCCACGCTATCGACGAGAGATATTGCCTACGAAGGGGACCGTACATCTAGACAACGAGAATTTATCATTTATACAAGTGCGCACCACGTCGCATAGCCTAATTGGTATTCGGATAAGGAGTACTGGCAATGTTAATGCGTATTCGACATATCATATACATCACTGCACATATCCTAGGCCATAGAAGATAACCACGTTTTAGGCATATTTTAAGGTTAAAGGGGGATAACTCCTAGTAATTTGAGACATCAACTTACCGTCGTTAAGGACAAATCAGACTTAGTGACACTTTCCCAAACATGGATAACATCCAGCCACGTAGCTATCAACTCGAAATGTTTGAGATAAGCATAAAAGAAAATATCATCGCTATAGTAAGTCCTACATTCTAAACTCGTAGATATATTTATTAAGCCCCGCATTAATGTTTCTAATCCAGATACCAACTGGAATTAGAAAGACCTACATATATGAATTACTTGACGTCCTATCAGGCAACCTCAAAGATTATAACGATGCTTAGAGCTAGCATAAGAATTATGGCAGAACTAGGGCGTTGTCAAGATAACCAGGTAAGCTAATGCTTTGAGGCCAAAGTACGACTGCTATTAAACACGTCTTCAGATGGTTTGGTTTTTGGTTCCAACAAAGGTATTATATATCCAAAAATTGGCATACATTTCGCGTCATATACCCGCAGTCAGTATGAGAACGTTGATAGGGGACGATGGGGTGGAATATTGGAGCAATCAAGAGATTTGGGATGCCGCTCTTCGGGGATTGAAGGTAGTATTTGCTACTCATGCTGTCCTCGCCGATGCGCTCACACACGGCTTTGTTGGTCTTTGATAAGGGTGAGAAATCAAGAATACTTATTTTGATATCTAATAAAACTGACGCTAGCGTAGCTCATCATTGCGGAAATCGCATCCAGGGAACCGTGTCATGTGTGATTTTTATCATAGAGTTAAAGCCGAGAACAGCAATGCAGCTGTTCCAAGCATTCTTGGCTTGATAGCTTCCGTTGATCCAAAGAAAGTCCAGTGAGCGAATGAAAAAGAAATTGATAATAGTTAGATATAAAGCATACTAATGAGGTTCAAAGGGAACTTGAAAAGAATTTAGATGTAACTTGTCGCACGCCCTTGGTTCAGCGCTAGTTGTTAGCGGAGCATGTTTCTGACTAGAAACTAACCAGGATTGTCTATTTTCGAGACTGTATTGACGCAGTAGAGTTACCTTTCCATTTACAAAGATTAGAAAAGATTATCATGGAACTACGTGAAGATAGCAGAACCAAGGGCTATACCATCCCGGACGAGGTTTCCAACCTCCATACAAAAGCCCGTATGATTTGGTATCAATTGGACAATTAGGCTTCTAGTTACTTCCTTACTAGCATTTGGCATTATATTGCCATACGAATTGCTAGACCGAAGAACTCTTCCTCGGCTTAGTGGCCCCGCCACAGATATTCAAATTTAATATCTTTGCTCAGAAATATCTCTAACGGTACTAGCGTCAGTATACAAGCGCCCGGTAACATGTCCAATAAAGTTAAGCGACTCTTATTATTTCTAAAGGAAAAGGCCTATGCAAATTTTTCGGGAATTATTTTTGTTCAAGAGCGAGCGACTGCTTGCGTTCTATCAGTGTTACTTGATGAGCACCCACTAACCCACGGTCTGTTTCGATGCGCGCCTTATATGAGTAGCTCTACTCACTCAGAACACTAGGCGACATATAATTCTTCGATCTCAAAGAACACCGGGGTAGTGGTCAATGACTTCCACTACAGCAAAAATAACTTGATTGTCGCCACCAATATTCTCGAAGAAGGCGTTGATATTCCAGCATATCATGTCATCTAGTCATTTCATTCGAACTTCCAGACAACATGACATCCTACATCCAACGCCGGGGCCGAGCACGACAGAGTATATCTAAATTCGTCATTATAGAAGAAGAGAATCGTGAATCCCTAGCTTCACGCCAAAGGAATATTCTTAAAGAGAAAATGCAGGAGCTTTGTTTGGACCATTAGCGACATCGTCAAATAGTAGAGATAGACGATGAAAACTCTGAAAACATAGTTCTCCGGTTATCTCTAGACATAGGGTTTGTCTTCTCTGCCATAATCTCTATCCCGACGGCTAACGCAAGGTAATTCCGTTCTCAGGGCGCTGCTAACAGCAGAGAATGCCATATTTCATATATACCATTTCTACACAACTTTGCGAAGTGAGACACCAGGCCAAACCTCTCCTTTCTTCTCATGTAAGAGTAACGAGGAAAATCACTTTCTATCTACAGTCTATCTACCGAGTAGTGTTGATAATTCGTTACGAGTGGCAAAAGGGCGCCATTGGTAGGCCACAAAGCAGTCAGCACGACAGGATGCGGCTTTCCAGGCCGTTCAGGCTTTACATCGCCAAAATCTCAACAATGACCATTTCCTTCCTTTGTTCCAAGATGATTCATAGGCTGAGATGAGTCAACAAAAAACGGTGGCTGCCGAGCTGCCCTTAGTAGAGAACTTTATCAGCTTCTAGAAAGGCATTCCAGGTCATTGGACCGAACGAACTGTGTACAGATGTCGCATCGAGGTTTCTAAGAATGGGGAAGTACAATCAGATCCTGCGATGGCTCTTTTTACACCAGTGAAGCTACCAATTGATGCGAATGTGGACTTCTACTGGGATAATCAAACAACTTTTACGGTAACATTGCAGCCCTTCAACCTTGAAACAGCGCTATCACCTCTTTTAAGGTCCGCCATACGGGAGATAACGACCTTATTGTTCCATTCGACTCGAGGAAAATCGCCACAAGAAGATTATCCGGAGTTTCTTCTATTCTTTACTCCGGACCTCCCCCTAGAAGAGCTAGAAGACTGGCTTGATATCAATCGAGGGTCTTTTGCTATTCGGAGTGAGCAAGCTCATGTGCCCCTTCTTTCCCCTGAGGGTTTCATCCGAAGCTCTAAGCTTCATTTCACTCCCCACATTTTTGTGAGGTGGATTCAAAACCCGGATGCAAAGGGATTTACGATCGAATGTCGACCGTTTGAAAAAAGGCGGAACCTCATACAGCAAGCAACATTGGCCGATCAAATCTCCACACAAACTTTCCCAGGTCATTTCAGCGCGCTGCAACCAGAGTGAATAGCAAGCAGTCTTACCGATGATGCATCCAATACCCCAACAGTATCTTCTGGATCTTCTGGGCCTCGGAATCGCAAACCACCCAAGGGTGCCTTTGC
>JNNR01000582.1:0-15937 GCA_000733025.2 Penicillium nordicum | reverse complement strand
GGGGGGGGGGAGTTGTTATGGAGGTGAAGAAGAGGAGTTCCCTTGTTGTGGTTAATTACATCGTATGTACATATGTGTGAGGGATGTTAGATATACATGACGCCATGATATTTCGATTCACCACACGTGACATCTATAACTGCTTCTATAGTTAAAAATCAATGTGATATACAAAGTATAATAATAATAATAATAATAATAATAATAATAATAATAATATAAAAACATAAATAACTAAGTAAAAAGGAAAGAATGTAAGACTAAATATATCAGAAATGGAATATAATCACATACAATTATTATATAGAATCGAGTCACGTGAAGGTGAATATCAAAACGCCCTCCAATATAAAAGACTACCTAAGTAATCGCCGACTAATCGCGCCGACTAAGCGTGTTGACTGTGGGAGACAGCTGCACATATAGGGCACCATGGACCCATCTAGGACCATTCATATCCCTTTCAATTGATACCCTCCCCCACCTCAGCGTGGACTTCAAAATGCCGGAGCCAAGCCCTGCCGTTCATGCCATTGTGGATCTGATGATCCTCGACTACCTGGTCTGCATGTGTATCAGTGGGCTTATAGAAGCAATTCGTCAAGCAGGAGCAACCGAAGATATTGAATGCTCTGCGCTCCTGGTTGAACGTAAGTATCAGAACTTCTCAGCAACAGATCATTCATACTGACGACAGTTCTAGAATTCCACCGGCGGCTTCTCGGTCATCGTCTTGAAGGCCCCTTGCCCTGGGACCTGGACTTGAAATTGCGCATCTTCTACTTGTCCAATCAATTCCTCCACTGGGACCCTCCCAAAGATCGTGATCTCGGTCACTTTGTGCCCCTGTCTGATATCGCAGTTCAATTCATGGACTTCTGTCACTCTGCAATCGCCCACGTATCCTGGGCACGCTGGTTCGACCTTGGTGCCCACTTCATGGTTCATGCGATTCTGGAAGAACAAGTGCGCTTCCCAGACCAGCTTCACAGATTATGCAACTGGAGAACAAACGACAGTGAACTCGACATATGGTGGGAGGTTAGCCGTACCATGTTCCTGGAGTACATGCCACCCCCATTTGGTACTGCGGATCCAATGAGCCGAGAAGAGCTCGATGGGGTGTGGCCTCTCCAATGGCTACAGAATCGTTACGTCGGTTTTTTCGAGGATCTCATGGAAGTCCTGGATGCGCCCCTTCTTCTTCAGCTGGAGCGTGGTGAACTGGAAGGCTTGACCCGGGAGGAGACAGAGTGGATTCGAAACTATTGTGGAATTTGATATTCCTACTCGAAAAAAAGACATGAGAACGCGCGCCCTTCCTGTGTGCTTCTTCAATGTCTAATGATCCCAATTCAAACAGCCATGTGAGGGAAAGCCAACGCCGTGGATCACGAGTTGTTTAAAGTGCAATTACCACATGTACACTACACTAATTCGGTCTCCATATTGATCGTTCAATCTCAATCAATTCTCAACAGCCGATAAAGATTGAAAGCGACACACGCATAACAGAAGAATAGTATAGTAGAATAGTACTCAGAGCCCACTACAAGACCTGTCCTTGATATGGCATTTATATCTTGGAACATAATAATTTACAAAAGGGCGCAAGGCCGCTCCAGGTACGAGAACATAGATAATAAAAGGCGCGTGACAAAAACACTCATGCTACCTAGCCAAGCAGCATGCGCCGGGGGTCCTCAATGTACTCCTTGATCTGTGATGGGATTAGTGATTGATTCAGGTGGACGAGGAGGTAGACATACCTTGACAAGGAAAGTAACGGCCTCGCGACCATCTAGGAGACGGTGATCGTAGGTGAGAGCCAAATACATCATCTAGAGACATCAGTAAACCGAAGAAAAAGTGATTGGATTGGTCTGTACGTACGGGACGGATTTCGACCTTGCCGTTCACAGCGACAGGCTTGTCCTTAATGGCGTGGAGACCCAAGACAGCTAGACACTATTAGATGCGAGCCCTAAAGATAGATAGTACGAGAGGACTGACCTGTTTGGGGAACGTTGATGATGGGTGTACCCATCAGCGAGCCGAAGACACCACCCTGAGACAGGTTAGCCATGTTATTCTTAAACACACAAAGACAGGGGGAAAAAGAACATACGTTACTGATGGTGAAGGTACCACCGGCCATGTCTTCAATGGTCAACTTGTTGTCACGAGCCTATTACATGTCAGTAAACCGGACATCCCCCCTCCAGAGGAACAACTACTCACCTTCTTTCCGAGATCGGCAATGGCCTTCTCGATTCCAACGAGATCCTTGCCTTCGGTGTTACGGACAACAGGGGTGACAAGACCCTTCTCGGTGGCGACTGCAACGCTGATGTCAACGTAGTCGCGGTAGACAATGGTGTCACCGCCGTTAGGACCCTCAATGGAAGCGTTGACAGCGGGGATATCCTTCATGGCAAGCACACAAGCACGGGAGAAGGCGCTCATGAAACCAAACTTCACGCCGGTCTTCTTGAGCACATCGTCCTTGTACAGTTTCCGGAACTCCATCAGCGAGGACATGTCAACCTCGTTGAAAGTGGTAAGAGAAGCGGCGGTGTTCTGGGACTGCTTCAGGCGCTCGGCAATACGCAGACGCATACGGTTCATTTTGACCTAACCCAAAATTAGTTTGAAGTCAAGGTCAAAGGTCTGTTGGCGGTCAACATACCCGGCGTTCTTCGCGGTCACCAAGAGCTGGCTGTTCAGCGGCTTGGGGCTTGGCCTCCGCCTTGGGAGCCTGCTTGGGGGGCGCGGCCTTCTTAGGTTCGGGCTCCTTGGGCTTTTCGGTCTCGGCGGGTGCGGGCGGAGCATCCTTCTTGGGCTCAGACTCCTTGGGTTCGGGCTCCTTGGGCTTCTCGGCGCCCTCGTCCTTCTTTCCACCTTCGGGAGCGCCGCCAAGCTCGATCTTGACGAGATCCTGGCCGACAGTAACGGTATCTTCCTCGTTCACGAGGAACTCCTTGATGGTACCAGACTCCGGGGCATTAACCGAAACATCAATCTAACGACAAAATATATCAGCGACAAAACTAGTTATGAGGGGTGGGGACAGAGTTGTTGGTATTTACCTTGTCTGTTTCAATTGTCGCAATCTCCTCGTCGCGCTCGACAAAATCGCCAACCTCTATATCAGAATAAGCAAATGTCCAATGTTCAACCACGCCTAAAGGACCATACGTTTTGAGAACTGCTTGAGGGTACCCTCTGTAATCGATTCAGCCATACTGGGGACCTTGATGATGGAGTCGGCTAAGCACTATTAGCAATTGACCAATGAGACTGCTTTAAAAAAAGTAATTACCATAGGTGCGAAGTTGGTGGCCTCCTAGGGGAGCAAGACTGAGTCGCGAGACACTGATGCTATAGGGTTGTATGAGCTAAAATTGCGACGGACGGCCATGACATGGATACTTACCCGGAGGAAGAGACCTGCAGCAAACCCGAAGCTGAGCGAGCTGAAGTCTTCCGCGTGAGGGTAGACAACCCCTTGATATTGCGGAACTGGCTTGATGCCCGAGGAGCGGTTTTGGCCACAGCCGAGAAGCGCTGGCCCGAGAGGCGCGCAATAGAGATTCGGGAAGCCATGATGAATTAAAGCAAAATTTATTCAGCTGGGGAAAAGCCAAACCGGGGTTTATAAGAAGGGGGAAAAGCTTCAACTCTAAAAATTAGAGGAAGCAAAGAAGATGAAGCTCGGATTAGATCGGGTTCTGAGGTAAACCGGGCACACCCTTCCGGCAGAGGCGGACTATTCTTCTTACACTACGGGGACCGGCAGTGACCATTTGAGCAAGTTTGTGCCGAACGAATTAGGAAGCCCAGAATAGTCAACCTGACGACATTGAAACCCTCAACCCCGACCTATTGTCCACCAGGAACCCTAACAATCTTCAAAGATTGCCATTTCTGTTTGATAGACCAGTGTTATCAACATCCGCACTATTTTATTTTTTCCTTCTCCTCTTCCAGCTGGCCGGAATTGGACCCGGGACAAAACTTGAGCACAATGTCCACCTCCGCTGTTAAGTGAGTTAGTAGGCTGATACCTCCCTAATGGACTGTTCACTGATCTACTACAGGTCGCTCTACCGGCGCTCCCTGAAATTGTCTCTTGACTGGGCTGTCCACCGGCAGATCTGGCGTGGACAAGCGGTCTATATCCGATCCCTTTTTGAAGCCAACAAGGACGTCCGCGATCCTCGCCAGCAACAGGTATGCGACACCAAAGATCCATGATTGGCAAACCTGACACATGTTCTAGGTTTTGCTGCGCGAGACAGAGAAGCTCTTGGTAACCTGGAAGCACCCTGACCCATACCGAGCACCTACTGCGCCTGGCGGCAACAAATGGGAGCGCAACCTACCAGCCCCAATCCTGCCATGTACGTTTAAATCCGCATACAACCTTTTTGGATTTACACTAACCATGAAATCATGTAGATGCCCAACCTCCCGGTGCACACTAAGTCAAATCACTATTGCAAAAGACAATATGAAGGATTGAGCCAATTGCAAACATGAACTATGCAATATAAAGTATGCGTCTTTCCTGCAGATGTAGAGAGTACCAAAACAGAATCAAGAATCAAGAAGTTCATTCTATGTACAATAAATGGCCAATGGCCACCGCAACAGCGGCAAATTCAGAAGAATACTATGTCTTTGCACAATGTATTTACCAAGTACGAAAAGTGGGTGGATTTAACACTTGAAAGACCTGGGGTTTTCATTGATTTGGGCTCATACCCAGGGCTAGTATCCGAAAGTTGAAATCCCTCAAGCAAGTTAAGGTCGTCGGTATCATTCCATGTCCGTAGACATAATGTACAACCAGGAAATTGATGGAAGAAAAAAGAGAAAACGCAGAGCCATAACGTGCCCGTCCCATAACCCCATTATCGTGTCAAAGAACCAATCCGCGCCGGAAAAGAAAACAAACAACCCGCGAAAAAAGAGAGAACCCTTACAGCTCCTGGCTGCCCTTGCCGGCCTTGGGAGTCTTCTTGGGAAGAAGGTCTGGAAATAAGGTTAGTACATGCTATTTAAAATGACAGTTGATGGGAGATAACGTACTCTGGTGGATGTTGGGGAGAACACCACCCTGGGCAATGGTGACGTGACCCAGGAGCTTGTTCAGCTCCTCATCGTTGCGGATAGCAAGTTGGAGGTGACGGGGAATGATACGGGTCTTCTTGTTGTCACGGGCGGCGTTTCCAGCCAACTCGAGAATCTCAGCGGCGAGGTACTCAAGAACGGCAGCGAGGTAAACGGGAGCACCGGCACCGACACGCTGAGCGTAGTTACCCTTGCGGAGCAGACGGTGGACACGGCCAACGGGGAAGGCCAAACCAGCCTTGGATGAACGGCTGAAGATGTTGATGTCAGTATGAAAGGTATATATATAAGACGCGAAATGTAAACAACTTACGACTGCGCGTTCTTGCTACCGCTAGCCTTGCCGCCAGACTTTCCGCCAGTCATTTTGATGGTTTGTTTTTGGAAAAAAGGGAGTTGGGTTTAGTGGAAAGAGAAGTGAGTTGTTTGAAGGTGGAGAGCTTGAGTTATGGTGTAAAGTCGCAAGAGCAGGTGGGAGAGCGTGTGGAAGCAGAGGACCTTTATAAGGACGCGGTGAGGGTGACGTTGGGACAGCATCAATGAGCCCTCCAGATCACGGTCTCGCTTAGATGTTGCAGCCAATGATCAATCAGATCAGACATTCCGCTTTGGGAATAGTGTCGTAATATAACCTTATTACCATACCTGACAATCACCTGAGCGTGATTATACCCCACCTTTATCACCTTAAAACGCGTCAAGGTCAGTTTAATCATACAGATCATACCAGCTCATTACCGTATTGAAATTCGGCCTCCTTTTCACCCCCTCCAGGATCAACTAGCCTTTGGAACACGAGTATAAAGATGCTCTCTCCCCTCGTCACCGCGTCTCTTTAACTTATCCTTCCACATTCCATCTCCGTTTCCCACCCACACGCTTCATCCATCTTTACCTTTTAACTCTTTCAACTCCTTTTTTTCCCCAACCAACTTTTCAAACCACATTCAAAATGCCCCCTAAGGCCGCTGAGAAGAAGCCCTCCACTGGTGGCAAGGCCCCAGTTGGCGGCAAGGCCCCTGCTGAGAAGAAGGAGGCTGGCAAGAAGACTGCCACCGCTGCCACTGGCGAGAAGAAGAAGCGCGGCAAGACCCGCAAGGAGACCTACTCTTCTTACATCTACAAGGGTACGTCGATTCCTGAAAACAACATCCCGACCAAGTGAAAACGCGTCCAATACTGACTCCATTTCCAGTCCTCAAGCAGGTCCACCCCGACACTGGTATCTCCACTCGTGCTATGTCCATTCTGAACTCCTTCGTCAACGGTATGTTTTTTCTTCACAGCACTCAAAAAAACAAACGCGTCTACGCGTTTTCTTGTCACATTCATGTTTTCTGACTTCATTTTCCAGACATCTTCGAGCGTGTCGCTACCGAGGCCTCCAAGCTGGCTGCTTACAACAAGAAGTCCACCATCTCCTCCCGGGAGATCCAGACCTCTGTGCGCCTCATCCTCCCCGGTGAGCTGGCCAAGCACGCCGTCTCTGAGGGCACCAAGGCTGTTACCAAGTACTCTTCTTCCGCCAAATAAGCGGCTTCTTTACGTTTTCTTTCCAGCTTGCTTTTGTTTTTACTACCTCTTGATCTGTTATGGGCTCTGAGGTGGTCGGTTATGGGTGTTTTGCGGGTTTCTAATGCGTCATGGGATGGCTTGAATTTTCTTTTCCCCGATGGGTGATTTTATTTTGAATGGTTACCACTCGATACGTGAATGCGGTGTAACATAACTCGGGTCTGGGGCAGGCATGGATTGGCCTCCCCTACTAGAACGCGAAATTCCAAATGCTTAATTGCATTGCATCATGATTCTATTTCTCTCCTTCCTGGTAAAAAAAAAAAAGAAGCAATCTGCTATCTACTGGTTTGTCTAGAACTCTCACTCCATCTCATCTGAATCGTCCAGCGCCTCAACTTCATCCAGAGCCTCCGCCCGACCATGGCCATGATCTGACTGATGCTGACTGGGGAAGATGTGCACGATGGGCTGTCCAGGCGTGGATTGGATTCGTTTCTTCCAGTCCGCCAAATCATCTTCGTCTTTGATAAGAAATCCAATCAACATGCTGGGATCCATGTCTTTGATATGGATTCTTCGCAGTCTGCTGGTGTAATAGCTATCCAGTTCCTCTTGGGTGTAAAGCCCATCTGATCGATAGGACGTTGCAGGTCGAGTGGTATGTGGATCAAGGAAAAAGAGGTGGCAGTCTTGAGCCCCTACAAAGTAATGCGATGCAGATGGGCGTCCACTAGTTTAGTTAGCGCATACTTTATATCGGGCATACGAACAGATGCATGGACCTACCCTGCAATGCCAACGGATTGGGGGTATGTCAGTGCAGCTCGGAGTCCATCCCAGTACGCTGGGGTGACATTATCGATCCCCAGCCTAGTTCCTATCAGGATGAGTGTTGGTTGAATTCGACCTGAGCTATCGTGTGATACGTGTGCAAATGTGTCTTCATAGACGTCCGATGTGTCGTTGGTTACATAGACCCTGAGTTGGGGGGTCTCGCTCTGGGTTGAAAGTAGTCTATCGCCATCAGCATTACCTTCATACCTCGAGTTTTGGTAACACGCACTGGATACATTTAGCAGTTGCCGAGGGCCCAAACCATTCACCTGGGTATTTTCCGCATGATTCTGCCCCACGATTGACAAACTGGTGTATGGAGAAGGGAGCTTCGGGGTGATCGGCGAACATCGATATTAGCTTTGACTCTTCCTCCACTTTCTCCCCCCGGCGCCAGTCTAGTTGGTATCTCTGGTTAGCTCTATTTTTGGGGGGCTAGGTTTGGCTTTTTTTGTCTTTTTTTTATGGGTTTTTTTCACACATGGTTGGATGCATCTCTCACCTCGTCCTAGTAATAGATCTGAAAAGGTATTTGCCAAAAGGCTTTGTCCAGATCTGATCATGCAGCCCCACCCCGTATCTGATGTAAAGCCCTGGGGGTCCATCAGCTGACTTCTCAGGCGTACCCCCAGTGTCATCGAGGATGTTGCTTCTGGTGTCTTTGTTCGTGGAATCGGTGTAAAATTTGATCGATACGTGATCCAGATCCTCGATCCAAAATCAGAGAGAAATGCCTTTGGCCATGCTGTGTCATTCAACGTGCTAGCATCGGGTTGTCTTGCGGTAATATGTGGGTTGCTGGCTGTATGGGGTGTTAGATGTAGGGTATGGGGTTATATATTCGCTTGATTGAGACTCACTGGTCTGGTCACTAGATGGCTGCGGGGGGGCATACTCTCTGCCCAGGCACCATATCGACGCCGCAGGTATATCATTTCTGGGTTCTGGGTCCCAGAAGTATTGTACTATGCGTTTGCACTTTTCCATGTCCACGGTCATGGTTGGTGCTGGTTTTCTGTGGTGGAGTGGTTGTAGGTTGATGATTATGGTAGGTGGTTTAACATCGGAGGTGAGTAGATATATATATATCTCTCTCTCCGTCTCTCACCAACATGGAAGTTAACTCGGTGATTCAAACCCAAGCGACAGCGACCAAGCCAGATCACCATAAAAAGAACAAGTGAATTCCTCAACCAAAAAAAAGGGAAGATTTTGTTACAAAAGACAACCAGTTCGTCCCTTTTCTCGGGGTATGATGCCCCCCGATGAGGGGGTAGTCGTCAGTCACGAGCCAAGACGTCACCGACTTCAATTGTATACAACAATCTACATCTACACTCTATAAATATGTGTTTTATACTCTACAATTGAAGATATTTTAGTGGGAAATATATATAAAAGTCTGGAAAATAAAAATAACCCGTGTACATACATGTATGTATGTTACCTTGGTATTGTTATCGTTACACTTTTTGTACCAGATCCGTCACCGCCCGGACTCGACCCAAAGGCCAAAAGAATCCCCCCAGTCACTTCTTTTTTCCCCAACAGATCAGATTCACCAACACACATGGCCCGTCATGGGAAATTCAAGGCCCGTACTAGGCGGGCACCGATGGGTAGAGGTAAATAACGTGCTCCTATTCCTTTGATGAATACTAATTTTTTTTTTCTTTTTCTAAAAACGAAAAGACCCATCGCCACACCAGTTTACTATGCAACAGGAAGCTCGGAATACTGAAACTCATCAGCGATCATGGTCAGATAGTAACCTTCGCCATAAAGCCGTTCACTTTGTGAGCGCGGGAAGTCTAGAACCGACATTGGAACAAGCAGATGAGGAGCAGACAAAATCAGACATGGACCGGGAAGAACCAAAGACCGACAATATACCGGACAATATACCGGACAAAAAGGCCAACCTCGAGGTCCCATTCATTTTCGACTCAAAGGGACAAGGAGTTGTCCATACCGAACACCCGGACCCAGTATTGCAGTCAAACTTATCGGACATAGACGACTCGAGTGAGGATGAGGTTGTGTTCACCGGCCGTAGGAGGAATACAAAACCCGTCCTCATCGAAACCCATCAGAACGAGATCCAAGAAATCATGCAGACGACTTCTGTTGCATTTAGGCAGAAATCGCACACACCAACGTTGGACTCCACGCCCCGGGATCCTTCGCCCGCCGCTACCCCTATAGACAAACTTGAATCCAACACAGAGAGACCAGACTGGCCACCGGAAGAAGAGACCGACCCACTAGCCGACTATATTGCCAACATCGACAATGACTACCATGAGGAAGTGAAACCCGATGCAAAGATTGACCTGGAAGGTGGCATTGACGTCGAAAAGGCCGCAATGCAACTAGACTTGTCGGCGTCGAGCCCTACAGGCTTCAAAATTGAATCACCAAGATCATTAGCTCAAATGCAAATCGACACCGAACATGACTCAATCCCAACATCAAGCGAAGACGATGAGGGCGATATGGTCATCTCTGGATCAGATGACGACACCCTTGAAGACTTCGTGCTGCTTGAGGACTTGGCGAACGGATATTCTGGGTCCACCAAGAAGGCATCTCGTTATGGAAAGCCTTCATTTCCATCGGCATCGGCATTTGCGGATGCTCTTGAGTCTGACCCATATTTCGGGTTTGACATAATGGACTTTGATCGGTCCAGTCTACGGAAAAAAGCCAAGGGCAAGAAATCCATCCCTGACGTGGTACTATCCGACAGTGAGTTCGAAGTCGAGCTACAGGAAGCCTGGCAGAACGACCGGACCAAAAAGAAGCTGCGGAAGATGGAGCGAGCAGAGCTCCGGGCGCAAGGATTACTGGGCAGAAAAGCAGGAAACCCAGACCTCAAGGTCAAGTACCCCAAGGAAATGAACATGGAGGAATTTATGACCGAGATTCGCTCATTCCTGATGTCTGCTAGAAATAGGTTTGTTCTATATCTGCTTATTCTCATCGACCTAGCTAACCTCAATATAGCCTGTCCTTGCCGCCCATGACGAAGCAACGCAGGAAGCTGATACACGAATTGGCCAATGCGCTGAATTTGAAATCACAATCACGCGGCCATGGACTTTCTCGCTTCCCGGTCCTCAATAAGACAGCGCGCACTCCGCGATACACACCGAAGACTATATCCAACGTTGACGAGCTCTTATCCGGGAGGAAGTTCAACCGTCGGTTATTCAAATCATGGGGCACGGAAGTGCCGAAATTCTCCCAAGCCAAGCGTGGAAAGTCCGGTGCTGCCTCGTATATGGATGGCGATGTGGTTGGCGCCTCTGCTCCGGAAATCGGAGCTGAAAACCGAGGGCGGGCCATGCTGGAGAAGATGGGATGGAGTACAGGTACTGCTTTGGGTGCCGTCGACAACAAGGGAATTCTGCAGCCTGTCGCGCAGGTCGTGAAGAACTCGCGGGCTGGGTTGGGTTAGGTGTTTTGGGGTTGTGTTAGGAAGAAAGGGAAGATTTCCCGGCATATATATGCCATGTTAAAGCTATAGAAATAGAAATGTAAGAGTTGATGGACTTTTTTTTTTTTTTTAAAAAAAAAAAAGGGAAAACCGGTAAATGAGGCTCACGTATGTGTTACTAGTGGTTCCTCCCCTTCTTAGCAATAGACCCCGTCAGGGGTTGTGCGTGGTCGAGGTCTCTAATATGATCGAATAATTTAGACTTGGTTGGGAAGGGAGCCTGGCAGTTTGCACAGATGAACCCCGTGGGTTTACCCGCCTGCTTTGCGGCCCTTTTCGCCCGTTTCTGCTTGGCCTTGCCCATTTTGAGAGTTGGTGACTGCTCAGTGAGGTCCGAAGAGACCGGATTATCAGGTATATCAGAGGAGTCTCCGGCGCGCGTGGACAAGGAATCCATATCGGCACGGAGCCTCGTCTCGACATATTCCCTGGAGGCATAATCGTCATCATGCGAAGATGTTGGGGTGTCTAGTTCGGAAGGGGGACTTGGTTCCTCTAGCTCGGAAAGAGGAGTTGTCTTCTCCAGCCCGTGTGAACGTCCTCGATCCTCAGCATCAATGTTGTGGCTCTTCACAGAGGTATCTAATCCCAGATCGGCACCCGAGGCATCAGTATCCTCATATTCCCTGTCATCAACCTCAAGAGGTTTAGTTGTAACTGCATTGGCACTCGGATCATTGGACTCCAGATCCAATTCATGGTTCTGCATTCGCATCTCCCAGCATAGCTGTTTGACCGCCTTCAAATGCTTCTTGCTACGTTCATGCGCCTCGAATTGCTTCTGACTTTTGAAAGATTTGTGACATGCCACACATTCAAAACTCTCGACTTCGCTCTCTTCGCTCTCCTGGTCTTCACCAGCCACTGGTTGCTCTGATTGGGCCCACTCGGGGAGGACATGATCCCGCATCTTGGCTTGATTCATAGCTCGTGATCTTGCAGCTTGTGCAGCTACAGACTGGCGGAGGGTTTCCTGGCGTTGAGCTTCACTTTGGGCATTGACTTTGTATCGTGGATCACGTTTCTTGACAAAGGCCACGAGGGACCTAACAGCATCGTTGAATTCTCGGATGCCTTCCTCCCGAAGACGTCTGTTCTCCTTTTCCATCATTCGTCGCACCCGACGATCAGGCGCTTCGGAATAACGATGAACATCTTTCCATGCGAATGACTTTTGGGTGGAGAATCCGGTCCATGCGGCATAGAAGGGCCGTACAACGGTCTCAAAATCGTCATTACCAGATCCAAATGATGGATATTCGATAGGATCTTGATTCTCCCACTGACAGGCCAATCTTTCTTCCAACATGAGCTGTTCGAATTGCTCTCGCAAACCACCAAAGAATCCGGTTGGGGAGTCGGAGAATTCCATGCGAGGACTGAACTTCGAAAAGAGTTTGAGGACATCTTCGGCTGTTGTGATTCGAACATTGTACGAGTGTTGATCATCGGTATTTCCGCTGGTCCCTAAAAATGCATCGCTATGGGAGTCGTACCATGCTCGTTCCTGGGGATCGGCCAATACTTCATAAGCGGATTGGATTTCGGCGAACAGCTTGGTAGCTTCGTCAACATTCCCATAATTTCGATCTGGGTGCAATACAAGAGCTTTTTTTCGATATGCTTTTTTGATCCTGAGAGGTCGGACCAGTTTTAGTTATGTCCACAACTACATATCCATGTGAACTTACTCCTCATCGGTTGCACCACGGGTTATACCAAGCAGCTCATAGTAGTCGGTCTTCCGGTCTGGTTGTTCTGAAGCGCCTGAGCTAGCCTGGCTAGTGGAATGGAATTGGCCCATGGTGTGTAAGAGGGAGAGGGGAGGGAGGGGGGATGGTGAATACCGCAATACTCGCTTGCGGTTGAAACAGAACTTTCTTGTTTAGTAATTCATTTCAAATATTTCAAGGAGATCATTAGTATGAAAAGTAAGAGTATTGTCTATAGGTGTCTATAAGCAAAAGGGAAAGGAAGAAAAGGAAGTCCAAAAAACAAAAAAAAAAAAAAAAACAACAACGAGGGTTCAAGGCTTGGCATCTTCGATAAGAGAGAGAGAGATAAACGAAAGCGGGGAGAAACATCTTCTTGCCTTCTTGCTTTCTTGCCTTCCACTATTTTCCCTTTTCCCTCTCCCCTCTTAACTCTCTGATCTACGTTTTAATTTGATCTTCTTCTCTTGCACTTATTAAGGAATGTAAACCGGCTCTTATTCCGTTCTGATTACCTTTTCCTTTGTCTTTCTTACCCTCCCCCGACCATCATCAATATTCTACCTTCAGGGATGGTTCAGTCTTTAATCCATCTTCCAGACGAGATCCTGCATTCGATTCTATGTTATTCTTCTCCTCAATCCTGCGCTGCCATTGAACAAACCAATAGTCGATTTCAAAATGTAACGAATGAGCGTTTACTATGGCGTCACCATTGCCAGTCACATTACAAGTTCTGGGATGGGCGACATGATATGCCCCGGAAGCTTGCCTGCCCAGTGAATTCAACCAATTGGAAAGCTCTGTTTGTGTCCAAATATCGGATTGATCGATCTGTCACTCGGCTTCTTGATAGTATTCTTGCGAGCCAGACCGGCCGGATCGAGAAGTTTCGCCGTGTTGTCGATATGGGATACGATACCAAGGATACTCTTCTGCGATATAGCCTGATAGAGTCCGGGGAGGATTATTTGGCCAGAAGGTGGGCTACTAATCCTATGCAAGTTGGCATGTGTTTCCCTTGAATTGACCAGTGGCTTGTGCCAACCACAAAAGGTACTATGCCCACGCGCTCTTGACTTGCCTGCACCGAAGCATTGCCATACCGGAATGGGCGAAACTGAAACGCGGAGAACCTGTGTCACTCGACAGAGCCTTGGCCTGCTTCGATCTCTTTATACCTGAAAGTGGAACTGGGGATTTGGATGAAGTAGGTTTTATCCCAGTGTAACCCTCGATAAATCCATACCTGACTCTGATTTAGATACGAGACTCTCTGGATGAGATCCTCAACCGCTTTGTGGTGTCTCACCCGGATCTGTACCTCTTCACCCCTCGTGAGAAGGCACTAGCCATAGCATCATGGTTAGAGGTGAATGATCTCACAGGGATAAATCCAGAGCGGGAATATCATTCTTTGGAACATAACTTTTTAGGTCTGGTGCTAAAGTATCCAGAGCATAACTCACTGCCGTTGGTGTCAGCTGCGATATATTGCTTTGTTGCGCAGGGGGTAGGCTTAAACGCCCATCCTTGTGGATTTCCGTTCCATGTACATGTGATCATTACCCCCCAGATGGGCTCAGACATCAATGGGAATGCTTTGAGTGGGATGGAGCCAGAGGGGGCCCTTTATTTGGACCCATTCCGGGGAGCGAAAGAAACGTCTATCTCAACCCTGCGCAGCCAATTAACATTTCTGGGTATGTCTAACATAGACCAGACCGCAACTCTGGGTGAAGCGTCAACCTCGGGCGTTATCTTGCGTTGTGGTAAGAACATATTGAACTCGATTCGTGTCGAGCCTCAAAATCCGACCTGGCGGGCCACCTCGGTGGACATCGTGAGCGCAAAGTACGCAGCGCTCTGGGCTGTGATGCTACTATCGGGCGATTCGAGGCCGATGGATCTACGCCATCAGTTGCCATGGCTCATGGAACTGTTCGCTACAGACTTTCCTTCTGATGTGTTTCTAATCGAGCAGTACATCGCTCCTCTGTTTCATGGACTGTTCGAGCATGAGCACATACTGGAGAGCCTTCATGTGATGAGGGCTGTGGATAAGATCCCAAAACAGATTCGGAGGCGAACCTGTGGCAATGCAAATATACAATACAAGGTGGGCCAGATTTTCCGCCATCGTCGCTATCATTACGAGGCTATTATCACGGGCTGGGACTCCGAATGTGGCGCCGGCGAACAGTGGATGAGGAGAATGGGGATCGATCGATTAGAAGCTGGCAGGCACCAAAGCTTCTATCATGTGCTGTGGGTTGTACCTGTGTCGTCTCTTTTTGGCTACTGGCTAACAATGTATGCATAGTGTGGCAGATCGAAGTGTCCGCTATGTGGCCGAGGAAAATATTGGAATAATTCTACCTCGTTTCACGGAATTGCCGAGTAGTTTGACTGCCATTGCGGGTAAGCATTTCAAACGATGGGATGAGAGGGACAGGAAGTTTGTTAGTAACATGAAGGATGAATACCCCGATGACTAGTGAAAATAAACTCTGCTTTATTCGGATTGTTGCTGGCTAGGACTTTGGAATTCAAATTACCAGGCCATATGGTTGGGATCTCCTAGCTGACGGATAGTATACGTTGTCAAACGTCTATAATATAGAATAACAAAGATACTTATTACCTTATGTTACCAGCTAGGTCTTTTAAGGAAAAGACTGCATTTCAACGATATGAGATGAGAGGTTATAGGGGAGTCAAAATTGAGAGAAAAGAATTTAGAAATCAGTTGTAAATCAGTTGTAAATCAGTTGTAAATCAGTTGTAAATCAGTTGTAAATCAGTTGCAGAAGTTAATTGTATTATGATCATAGGAAAAACCATGAAGGATAAAAAACTAAGATCTAGGTGATATCTACCATATATTTAAGTTGTTACATTAATATTCATAATGATTCATTTTATGTTGCAATATAATTAGGGGATTGGTATAGAGACACCCCCTCCCTGTAATCTGACACCCCTGCCTGATTTTTCAGTTTCTATTTACCGCACTCCACACCGCCTTCGTGTCAAACTACCCCGGATAATAGTACAAGACAGTAGGTACCTACAGTTTATATGTAAACACCATACAAAATTAAGTCACTTTTGTTATATTGACTAGATCATACAAATTGATAACGTATTCGGTAAGCGAGCGGCGCATGTAAGCCAGCGGCGCACCCCATCCAAAACGCGTCAATTAATTTAACCCCTTCTTAATCAACTACCCACC
>JNNR01000583.1:0-16102 GCA_000733025.2 Penicillium nordicum | reverse complement strand
CACCCCCCATGTATTCCGTGGGACTCGACAAGTGAACTATGATGCCCAAATGCGTAGCGACTTGTTGGAGAACACTCACGAGAAAGACTCGTTTGATTTGGGTGTGGAGCTGCATAGGCCTCAACGATGTTGATGTCTCATGCATAGGCACCCGGGTTGCTACGGGACCCTCCCCGTATGTTGTCTCATGGGGGCTACGGCGAGATGGTGGTCGAGAGGGAGAAGGCTGGAGAAAGAAGAGAAGAAGAAGGAGAGGAAGAAAGGTGGGAGGGGTCCTTTTATATGTTCACATCCCAGGTACCTTCCTAAAATGGACAACTCTCCAACTCACCTTCCCTGATAGTCCCATGTCACATGCCACCAACATCACCTAAGTATATAAAGAGACCACCTACAAACACATCCAAGATTATATCAACTTATATCAACATCTCATTGCAGTCTATATGATCTTCTCGGATAATTCCATTGGGGGGGGCACCTTCCTAGGGAGGGCTTGCTTTGCTAGGGCAAGCCGTGCTGTCACCTTAACTAGTATCGTGACCATCCTATGACCTCTCTCCGAATACCTTCATCAGCACATTGTATAGCAGTTTGGTTCCTGGCATCTTTAACATTAAAGTCCGCTCCTTCCCCAAGAAGATAATGAATGACATCGATTTTGCGAAAGAACACTGCCTTGTGCAGAGGAGTTTCTCCCATAAAAAAATACATGTCCCAAGAGGGCTTATGATCATGATACATGATCCCATTAGTTGGTGCTCCCTGATCAATGAGGAGCTTCAGGACCTCCACTGCATCGGAGTCCCGAACAACTGCATGGTGTAAAACCTGCTCTTTTGTAACATCGCCGCCAATTTAGCAGCAGACGATTGGCAAAGAGGCGTGTTCAACAGCGTAAGACAGTGGCGTAAAATCAAGTTGCATCGACGGTTAGGATCGGCTCCGTGATCAAGGAGCCAAGTTGTCATCTCGAGATCATCTAGGGCATTACTATAAGGGCGTTATAAGAAGGCAACTTTAGACATTGGTAGTTTGACTCACCAGAGGATCGGGGGGTCCATTGGGGCCCATTGGATGGTTGATGTCCCACCCATTTTCAAACAGGATTTCTAGGATATCCTTTGCATTTGTTTTTGTCTTGATAGTCTCATATATATATACTGGGAACAAGGGTACCCCACCCATAATGGAGTAGTTCTTTCACAAAATAGTTAGGTTCTTCCCAGCTTGATGGCTTGAATCATCGCTCCTGACAGGTTGACTGTATTATTGGAATGATATAAGCTACGGCCGATAGAGCTGCTATTTAAAGTGCTCTGAAATCTTTCAAGGTTGCCTTGGATACAAAAACGTCCCAAGACTTGGATGGGCGCATGCGATGGGGCTGGGGGAGGTGCGATGCTAGCTTTAGGATAGGTTGTACAGGCAGAGTATTCAGTCATCATAGATTGAACGTACCTAGGTATTATCCGTGGGCTATGAGTAGAAGCTATTAGAATAATAAATTGGGGGGAAGAAGCATGAGGTGAGGGCGTATATGTAGACTATGTATTGTCCGCCTATAATGACTGTACGGAGTAGCCCAGGCTAAGATCAAAGTATCATTCGAAATAGAAATAACAAAACCAGCATCACATTTTCCCGTGGCATTCAACTCGGTATCCCGACGGAGCCACGAGCTACGAGCCACGGAGTTATGGGAAGCCTGGATCTGATTGTGAAATAGTGGATCCCCGTGTCCTTATATATAACTTATGCCGAGGTCCCTCGTGTATATTTTAACATTTCCAAAATCTCTTCTTTCCCCATGGATCCAATAGCAGTCAGACACATCCAAAGCCCATCTGGGATAACAAAGAATAAAAAAGGTCGTCAACCAGGCAAAATAGCATGCACAGCATGCCACGCCCGCAAAAAGCGATGTGACATCTCTCCGCCATATCACCAGTGCACTCACTGTCGCAAAGAAGACCAATGCTGCATCCCGCGAGATTCAATTGACAGGTATGTGAAATATGTAAAACGAAGAAAATAAGGGATACTACCAAGACTTACAAAAACCCATTGGAAAGACCTCCCCGGCGACGAATGTCCAATCGAAACCACAACAGCCAGAAAGCTAGTAATAATCACGAAAACCAATCCCACGTCAATGGCTTTCTGCCAATGGGAATCGATCATGAAATTCCTCGCTGGAGTGCCGTGTATTCGTTTTATTCGGAGATGCGCCGGCTACTGCCTTCTCTCACTTCCACTTCCCCGTCCCTTTCGTCCGAGATGGAAGATGATATTGCGCACAATCAAACTACACCAAAAGAGAGAAAGTGGAATGCGTCTCCGTCAGGGATGGGATCTTCAAGACGTCTTCAGTGTGATGTCTTATATAAGGATTGCGCGGAGCCGACTTCTTCTATAAAGCGGATTGGTATACCTGCTTCTCGGTCTCTATCTCGGTCTCCATCTCCTGCACATGTGGCTGATAGGGCTGGGTTGGAGAAGGCGTTAGCCTGCGAAGCTGATATTCATGGGGATCTCGCTTCAATGAGGGAAGTGAGTTGTCCAAGTGACGGGGACTCTGGTTCTGCCTATGATGTTTTCATGAATGATCTCGATGCATTGCTTAGATTTTGATGGTGCTTAGATTGAAAGAGGAAAATGTATTCGCTCACGATTAGATAAATGTACATATTTTTAATCTGTTATTCTGGTAATTGCAGTTCTATGATTCTATATTTCCAGATAATGTACAAGTATAAGATACAAGAAGACGGGCAAGTAGGCAGAGTAGAGTACACAAGAACAAAATACCAGCCAAAACAAGCCCGCCAAATGGGATATTCATGCAACACGCTAGCGTCAAAAAAAGGTAGAAGGGTCGAAGAATGCGCGAGTAATGCAAAAGGGAGGAGGATTGGGAGATTATTGGTTTTTGTCTTTCTCTTGCTCTCGGTCTTTGTCTTTGCGGACGATGGGAACTTGAATGGCGTTCTGCATCTTCCATGTCAGAGGCCGCGGTACACCACGCCATTCCTTATCCAAGATAGACGCCGCATCCAGCATAATCGAGGAAGGATGTTGGGGGACATAGCGGGTTGCACCAAGGATGAGGTCCCGCTTAATGAGGGCATTGGCAAGGCGGATTTGGAGATCACGCTTTTCACCCCTCGGCTTCCATCCGATGAGATAGAGAATAGGATTGTGACGGAACTCGGAGGGGATATCGTCTAGAATGGAGTCTGGAAGCCGGTAGCTTTCATGGTGCAAGTCGATACCAATAATGACCTTGCCGGCATCGGAATCCCACAAATCTTTGTCGAGTCTGGTGGGTTTCCCAAAAGACGCATTGCGACATAAGGAAGTCAAGACAGCTTGTTTCATCTTGTAGGTCACGGATCGCTTCATGCAGGAATACCGCCATATGACGAGGCAGATGTTGTACTGGCGGTGCCTGAATGCGGCCAAAAACAAATCCTCCCAATTTTGCGAGGTTACCTCAAACAAAGGGTGTTCGAAAAATCGGAGGGTATACTGCAAAGCGACGTGGATGTTCGCGCCCAGCGCTTGCACAATATGGCTGAGCGGATAACTGTTAACGGTGAGGTTGTTGTCGATGCAAATTTCCATGAGCTGGTCTATGGAATCGAAATCCTTTAATCGAGCGAGCACACTGAACATCTGGCCAACCACGGAAGGACTGAACCAATTAGCGCCCCATGTATTGGTCATGAGGCCAACAAAGGAGCCTATATCTTTTCCACTGTCCAAATGCACTAAAAGCGAATCTTGGATGGTTTCCTGGAGTGCGCTGTGGATGGTGGAAAGGTTGGACATGTGACCACGCTGGATCATATGCTCAATGAGTTGGGCTTTCTCGCTGGGGTCAACTAGGGCGCTGAGCAATGCGAGCCATGTTTCTGGGTTTGGACGCATGTTTAACCGAGGCATAGTCCGCAGGAAATGGCGGAAGACAGCCACGTCCTGACGCCGCGCAGCAGCCCGCAGGAGGATGTTATATGTATCAGTGGTAGCCACATGCTCTGTGCATGAACACAAGACCCGCGCAGTTTCAAGGAACTCGTGTCGACAAAGGAATTCCAGTGCATTATTTAAGGCCGCGGTCGAGATGTAATTGGAGTATGATTCTTCCATGAATAACGCCTTCAGATGTAGTTTAACCCGGACCACGTGCGGAAGCTTTGATAGAGACATGGCCTTCTCATCGAGCGTCGGCTGCCTCGCAGATGTGACATCCTCGACGTGCTCGTTGAACTCCTTCACGGTCGCGATAAGTGGACGAGGTAGTAGTATCTCGTCTAAATTCGAGCTGCTATCGGACGATTCACCGAAATGCCAATTTCCACGAATCAATGGTACAGGCAGTTTCGAACGCTGCATCGCGCCCCGAGAAATGCACATCGGAACCGGTGGTTTGTGGATATCAACAAGGGGGTCCCCCATAGCTTGTAGGCTCTGTGCGCGGGTAAAATGCCCTTCCACCAGCGCCATGATATGGTCCGTGGCACTCAAAACGACTCGACGGAGTAATCCCTTGCTCTGACTTGCAGGTAGGATGTGCACACGACATCCATTATGGAGCGGGATGTACCAAATATTATCTTTCAAGGTATAGCGAGTCACACCAGAAAACAGGGCGAGAGTCTCCTCTGGTACAAGTATCTCCTTCTTGTTCAGACTCTTCTTGGCATTTTTCCGGACATCGCGTTGCACTTGGTCCAGAATCTCCCTAGTATCAAACCAAGCATTGTCGAAGAGCTTTGCTGAACGAGATTGATATTTTTTCTTCATATATTCGCGAAACCGTAACTTCTTCCGATCTCGAATCGATGTATTTCGTAAAAATAGTTGTCGGTGCGTAGGAGACGAAGGTTTGGCGTTCAGGGGTTTATTGTGCAGTCGACCTTTCTGTATCCTCTTTGCTCTCGTTAATGCGAAGCCACGTAGTGGTTGTTGAGAAGTGACGTGTTCGGCATCTGCGAGTGAATTGACAGATTGCTTCTGGCCCGTGGAGAGCCGACCCCCGCCATTTTCATTCAAACCATCGGTACCAGTTTCCTCGCCTTCGCCTAGTTTGTGATGCTCTCCAACTACCGCAGGGGACGATTGCAGGTTTAGATCGTTGGGAGACCGGGAGGAAGACTCAGAGGAAATCCATTGGCGCGAGTGTCGAGAAAACGAAGGAGAAGGGCGGACTGCTGCACGGAATTGGGCACCGGAAGTATGACCTATCTTCACTGGAGCATCAATCGGTCTCAGGGAAGATATCCGTCGACGTTGCAAAGCAGGCGCAGCCCAGCGGGGATAGAGAAACAGAAGAGGCTCATCGGGGCCAGTCGCGACAGTGTCCAAGACGGCAGACAGACGCCTCCTTAGACACGGGCAGCCACGCAAGAGCATAAGGGACGATGCTCTAATGGCACCGGAGACATGAATGGGAAGGAGACAAGAATTGGGCGCGTTGCTGAGGTGTTTTTCGATGGACCTTTTTGCCCCGAAAATTGCTGGCCGCCGAATGGGTAGGCGGTGGCCGGAGCTTGGCTCTGCCGGGTAAGCTGCTATACTTCGCCATTCTCTCTCTATATTCTTTCCAATAATAATATCTATTTCGCCTATACAGAGTGGGTTTAATACATTAATAAATGTGACCTTCACGGTCAACCTCAGCAGCCTTGGGAATGCCCCTGAAAACCCGCCTCATCGACCTCGCACGCTCCTCCAAGACCGGCCGCTTAGCCATTAATGTATCCTGCCTGGCTACCGGAGTCAAGCTTAATAATTCCGTCCCTGACTCTCCATATCCATCTTTAAAGACATTTGGTCCAGTAATATGATGCTTGCAAGATTCCGCGGCGCGGGCGAGATTGTCCTTCTTGCGTTGAACTGCATCGGCGTCTTTATCGGAATCGGAGGGAGTTTCGGACAGCTCACGAATGACATTAGAAAGATATGTTACGAACTGCCAGCGGGAGGTCTGGAATAGGAACATGGGCATTATATCTGGTATCTGGTATCCGCCAAAGTAGAGTTAGCCCGGTCTCAACATACATATTAGGGAAAATTGTCCGGCTCACCTTGTCGTTCAGATAATAGAGCTCTTCGCCTCCTTGTTCAATAAATTTCTTCAGGGCATCGATCTTCTCTCGATCAATGGAAGCTAATTTCAAAGCATGCATCAAGCTAGGTATATCCCCAATTTCATCGATATGTGGTTCCTCATCGACCGTCATGCTTGCATGATTCAAGAATCCAGATTCCACCCGGGACAATCCCGCAGTGCTCTGCTCCCGGCCTCTGGCCTTGGACGAATGAATGGTAAAATAGTCCTCAGTAAGCATGTGCGATTTCTCAAAGTCCGAGCGATCAAGGATCCGTCGTGCAAGGGCCTTAGTCCGTAGTCTCACCCACCGTCTCCTCCGAACAAACGAATGAAACCATGGCTGCGTACCATGCCACGAAGACGAGGAAAATGAAAAAGAGTACTGCCACCCTTGCTCATCGGTATCACCAGACATGTCAACATACCATGTCTTCCACGTCCATTCCCAGCTCGGATCAGGCAGCTGGGCATTCGTAATATCAATCGGACTGGCTCTGCGGTCCTGAGTCATCCAGGGGCTGGGATCGAGGTTCAAAAGCGAGCTGTGCGAGTAACGTGGGACACCAAAAATGAACCAGCCCCGCTGGTTCTCGTAGAGAACGTCCATTTCAGAACGCGGTCTGGAGTCCTCGCGGCCGTTCGTTTGGTCTCCTGTTCCGTTCACCTGGCCGCTGCTGCTCCCATTATTATTTGAAACTCGCGACGGCACGGATTCAGCTGTTTCGACATCTCTGCCCCCGCTGCCTTCTCCGGCGGAGCTTGCTGAAATCGAGCCGCCGCGCACTTGGGATGATTCTCGGCTGAGCGAGTCGTTTGTGTCTGGCACGATACCAAGTCTATCAGGTTGCCATTTTGCGTACTTCCGCTTTGTGCGCTGGTTTTGGACGGATGCGCGGCTCAGGTGTTTCGTCAGAGTTCCTTGATGATTGGGGGTGGATGTGCGCCGTGTAGATCCTTCGCCGGTGGGTTGCTGTGGGACAGTATTATCCACAAGGGAAATGGAAGACGAGTTCTCCATGGTTTATGTGTGGGTATATAAAGGGATATTCTAGATAGTGTTGACGCAACGCATCCCAATGGCTCCTTGAGTTTTGTAGAATAGAGTATCACTGAGTATGCTGCACTCGCATTATCACAGTGGAAAGAGGGACAGAGTGATATAAGAAGGAAACGTAGAGCTGTAAAGTATCTTAACAAAAGGAATAAACATAAGAGAATAAGAATAATAGAGAGCGTAAAGGAAATAAAAATGAGAAACGAAACCCTTGAAAAGCAAGTCGATGCAACATCGATGACATCGTTTGCGGGGATGAACGCCAAGCCCATTTCTCCCTGGCAAATCGCGGCGAACAAAAAAAAAACATCAACAACCACAATAAGCCCACCATGGCAGCACCACACTATCGAAAAGTCGAGCTCCAATCTCCAGCAGACTTCACCTACCTCTACGCCAACACAATCGCGCTATCGCGCCAGAAACTCGACCTCTACTTCCCCCCTACTGCAACTGACGATGACACCCCCGATCCGATGCGCGAACGCGTCCGGGAGCTAATCGACGAGGTAAGACCCGAACAATATCTACATCTATATTACATCTACACAGCTCCAGAGTCTAATTTCGAAAAAAAAAAGTATATAAACCAAACCTTCGAATCCGCCTCAACCTCAATTAGCATCAACGGCATAGAATCCACCTCACCACAATTCCCGTTCCCGGCAGCATTCACCGCGCCAACAGAACAAGTCGAATACGAGGCATTCGACACAGATCTTGCGTCGCGTGTGACGTCGCTGTATGCGCAGCTGGAATCGCTCAATACAACTGTTGCACAACAGAGACGGGATGCGCCGCGGCGTGCGGCGAAGGAATATGCCGCACAGTTGAAGAAGATGATTGAAGAAGAGGAAGAGGAATACGAATATGAAAATGAAGGGGAGATTGGAAATGGCGGGAAAGACGCCGATAATGATACGGAAATGGCCCAATCTGCGAATCTGCAGCCCCAATCGAATAATGAAAACGAGAATACAATACCTGGCCAAGCCGCGGATGGTATCGATGTTGATTCTGCTCCAAATGGAACTGGGTCGGTGCGCTCGCGGCGCCCCCGTGGAAATCTCGACCCGGCGTGGACGTTGCAGGCTACGCTCGGGACGGAGGAGGAGCAGGAGAGGTGGAAGAGTGGAGATATTGCCAGTGTCTATGAGGATGCTTTGCGGATGCTGTTGCGGTTGCAGGGCGAGGGTAATGCTAATACAGAGGCCGGTGCGGAGGGCAATGCATTAGCAACGACAGTGGGCAAGGCTGAGAGGGCTGGGCGTGCTGCTGAAGTGGTGGAGAATATGAATAAGTGAGGGCTTCCAGGACTTTGGTGTGATTAGCGTTATCTTCTCTATTGCGTGGTTTTTCTTTTTTTTAAATGTTTGGGTGCTATTGCAATGCTGGGGGCGTTTCGGGGCCCTGGGCTTGTCCAAGGGATCATGATACCATGTCTTGTTTATTGTTGATGGCTCTGTTGAGTCCAAATCCTATCATCTTTCATTTCTCCAGACTGAACTATGTCTGCTATCTCTATAGTGAAGGCAAATATTGTTACCTTTCTACTCTTGCTCCCTTTCCTACTGCTACTCACATATCGTACAATATAAGCAACATAGACCCAACTTGTGCCCTCGACATGACCGCTACTATTTCAATATGTACTACCAACAAAGAAACAACAAAGACAAACACCATCTTCACACCAACTCGCCAACTCGCTTTTAAATTTCATCACGTCCTATCCCTTTATATTGAGAGCAGTGGCAGCACATGCTGCTTATCTTGATAGGCAAAAGCAAAAACAGAAGCAAGCTCTCCATGATATCTAGATCGGAACAAAAAGAGCAAAAACACAAAACAGTGAATGTAGAGAAAGGAGTCCACAGGCTGTGGATGGATCGGCGAAGAAGTGTTGAAACTGCCAGAGAGAGATTCCGGTTCTGGGGGCGATTGGGGTGATGTTGGGGGTTGTCGGAACCCCCCAGGCTATATTTTTTGAGGTTTTCGGGTTGATCGGGACTGAAAAGAGTCCCCCAACATCCCTATCTGGGTGTCTATTTTCAATCGCCATATAAATGGATATCGTCGATCGGCTTGTTGGAGCTCCATAAAGAAGACAAGGAAAAAGACCTCATCAAGCCTAGGCGCTAGTCTGAGCACCCTCCTGTCCCTCAACATCCTTCTTCTCATACCCGGGGTCCTCGTTCTGAACAACAGGCTCAGCAGCCTGCTTAGGGGTAGCCCACTTAGCAGGACGAGCCCACTCAGCCTCCTTCCAGGGGCCGAAGTCGGAGAGCTCACAGCCACCGGCGCACTTGCAAGAGCCGCCGAACTCAACGGGCAAGTTCTCAGCGGGGACCTGGGCCAGAAGCTCCTTCTGGTATCCGCTGCCGAGGACGTGGATCTTGCTGACGGTGACGGGGTCAAGGAAGCCCTTGATGGCACCGAAGACGGTGCTGAAGCCCCACGGCGCGTTGATCAGGTAAAGCTTGCCCAGGCGCTCCGGGTAGTGGTTCTGCGAGATGTCGGAGGCCTGCTTGACGTACCCGTAGACGGATGGCACACTGGTGATACCCACGCCCTTCAGGTCCATGACGGTGCAGCAGGTCTCGAGGAGTTTGCCGGCCTTACGCGAGCAAGCGGGCAGACGTGGGTCAGCCAGCTTCTCGTACTCGGACACCAGGTTCTGCAGCATGCGGTCGGCAGTGGTGATCTTGTACATCTGGTTCAGGTCGATCTTGCCCAGCTTCTCGATGTAGACGGGGCGGCCATCCTGTTTGTTGCAGGATAATGTCAGTACTGTATCTGGAGAGAGGCGTGTAAAATCCACGGAAAACCAACCTTGTCGGTCTTGTGGTAGTACTGAGGGTAGAACTTGAAGACCTCCTCCTTCTCGGGGTAGTCGAAGTCACGAGCTAGATCATCAGTGCCGAACTCCTTGCGCCATTTCTCGCTTGCAGTGAACCTGGGATATCAAATTAGACCATTAGGCCTCTATAAAAGCTGAAAGCCAAAAGCGCAGAATAGAAATCTTTCCGCCAACTCCCGAAACAAAAGAAGAAAAGAAAAGAAAAACATTCATGCCCTCCGGCGAGAATCGAGGGACGTACATAGTCTTGGCAGCCTCGACATCAAACTTGCGGGCGCGCAGGAACCGCAGGAGGGTCAGCGTATCCAAACGCTCAGTGTATCCGAGCTTTTCGAGATCAGCGCGGAGCTGGTGCACCTTTGCATCCTGTTCGGGGGAGGTGTGGCCGGGGTGGCCAGGTTGCGCTTCCGGAGCGGTAGTGGGGAAGTCGTACTGGTCGTACTTGGGGTCGGTAGGCAACTGGGATTCTGTGGCCGCCATTGTGATGGATGGGAGGTATATGGTCGAGGGAGAAGAGAAGAGTTGTTGTTCTGGAAAAAGGGCGGGAGGCGGAGGGGGACTGGCGTAAGTGGCCACTTTAAGATTAAAAAAAAGGCCTGAGGGATCTTTGGGGATCGTCCAATGTTATTTCTTCTTATTGAACAATAACAATAACATTACGGAGTACATTCTATCAACTCAGCTTTTATGTTGTAAAGATTTACAGGGGCTAGGCTACCGTCAATTTGCAAGTTGATGCTATTGAGTTGTCATTTGGATCCAAAGGATCAACTATATTGTATGTACGGAGTAGCATAACTATAACTAGAGTATGTATAGCACTTCCTACCTGGGTTCCGACTCCAAATCTGTACTATTCTTTCTATTTGTTGCAAATATCCTCCTAGATGTCCCAATAACTCTGGACATACACATTAAGAAGATTTCACTCGAGAGAAAAAGGGGCAAGCGAGGGGCGAACGTGGCGGTGTCGAAGTGTCAGTGACGAATCCACTCTGCATGTCAGTGGACACTGGCATTTGACATATTGGACCTACAAGAGAAGATAACAGATATATCAGAGTAGCTCACAGGTCCCAAAGTGAATTCTAATATGCCTAGGCACTCTGTAAAGAAATAAACCATTCACAACATAACATACGGGTATTCAATTCAAAACAGTTCAACATTCAACACACATCGCAAACAGGCATTATTATACACAGCGCATGAAGACCGGAGAGGCCTAAGCGGTGATGGAAACCCAAAGCAGAAAGACATGCCGGGGGATTATAGGCCTCGGAGGCCAAATGAAACCGGGGGGGAAAAACAATTGATAACAACTATGCGCTGGGTATAGACATTGAAAGGATGGGGAGAGACATTGGAAAAGGCAAGGCATAATAGGAAAGGTAGCGGAAATGACACAAACAAGATACACCAAAATTCACAAGATCATTGACATCCCCGTACCAGCGGGGAAAGGGTGTTGATCATTCTCCATTAAGAGTATGTTCGTGTGTCAGTGACATTCACAACGGGCATTTGCCCGAACTGCGTAGATGGGTAAAGCAGTCGTTGCGTAGAGCAGGCATCCAATCCATTGTGGGATAGAAAGACATGACATATATTGGAGTCCATCATAATCGCAAAATTAAGTGCCCGGGGCACTGTCGATCGTTGAGTAAAAAAAAAATAAAAAGAGGACATGACCGGGCAGAGCGTATGGGGAGGCTATTCGACCTCTGCTCGAGCTCATCATTCATCAAAGGGTGGCAGACTTGAGGAAGCCTAGGGTATATAGCGCCTTTACCACCCCTTCTTTCGTGCAAATCGTTTGTTTAGGAGTGTCAGCACCTTGGTGACATTGAACTGGACATACTCCAGATCGAGATCCTCAAGGTTGTCCTTCTGCATCTCCAGGAGATCGTCCAGCTTGAGATCAAGCTCTAGTAATCCGCGGGCTCGTCCTAAACAATGCATTAGTAATGATATTCCTTCATCCCTCGAAGATTGAATCCAAGAACTTACCCTTATAGTGCAGACTGATGACGAAGGTGCCTGGCAAGGGACTCTTGAACATAAAGTAGATGTTCGCCCGTCTGTTTTCCGGCACATTACTGCGTCGGATGACACCTTCCTTCTCCAGCTGCTGATGGGTGAACTTGTACGGGCCAAGTTCCTGGTTCTTTGGCGTCTTGCCGACGCGGGTTTTGCCCTCGGACTGGCTACGCACGTTGTGGAGGTAAGACTTGTATGTCTCCAGCTGGCCAACCAAGTAGGCATTGTGGTCGCGGATAGTTGCGAAAACTTCCTCGAGCTTCCGTGTCTCCTCTAGAACCTTTTCCTTCAGGGAACCCAGGTGCACCAGCTCCTGCTCCACTTCATCACGAAGCAGACTGAATTCGTCCGAGCGGTCAATCACGCCCATGTCTTGCAGTTGGCTGAGGAGTTCCATGGTTCGGATGCCCTTACGCACCATCACGGCATCATTTTTCAAGGTTGCTGCAGCCTCGGCAATGCGGTCGAGGCGTAGAGGTCGGCGCGCAACTGAGGTGTTCTGAGGCAGGGATCGCAGGATCTGGACGAAGGTTGACTTGGCCTCCATGAAGAACACTTCCTCCTGGGTAATATCAAGAGCTGCTGTCAAATCATCCAGAGCAGTCTCCCATTTACTGAACAAAGGCACGGTGATGGTTCGGTTCTCCTTGCGGGGAACCTGAGGGGGAGCACCACCCAATTCTTGGAGCAGGACAGACAGGTGCGAGTATTGATCTTGGGCAAGCGCTGAACTGTGTTTCTCTAGAAGACCGTGCATGACGTACATTTCATTGAGAGTGATCTGGAGCTCAAGGTCCCGTTTCGACAAGGCCACATAGTTGTCCATTTCAAGACTCTCATAGAAATCCTGGACTTCACACAGATCAAGCAGGAACTTGTTGACACGTTCTTTGTTCTGCTGAATGAAGGGCTGCAGGCTGGCCATGTAAGGTTCCTTGGCGTAGGAAGGTTTGTTCGCCAGGTTCTGAATCATCTTGGCGATCAGCGTCAGGGTACGGCGAGGCTTATCCGTGGGCGTAGCATCGATCAGCATGTATGAGCGAGGAGTAACGATTGCCGGGTTGATGAAGCGCAGGAAGAAGAAACCACCAATAAGAGTGCAGATGGTTTGGTCCTGGGCATCGGGATACTTTCTGCGTGACAGACTGCGAATCTGCTTACAGATCCATCTAATACCATACGGAGCCTCGTCTACCGAGTCAATGATGGTTGTGATGAATCCGTTCGCGATATCCGTCAACATCTTCAAACGTGGAGCAATGATGGCTTGCACCTGCGCATTCTCGGCCGCATCTTCGGCAGTCACAGATCGAGCTAGGTAATCCGGAAGAGAGCCGGTTTCTTCTTCGATCTGCTTAATCATGCTTTCATAAACCTTCAAGGGGTTGATCTCCAGATCCACGTCCCGCAACTCAATCAGAGCGTTGATCTGGTCTGCCAGCACCTGCTTCAAATAACTCTGGCCGGGACCACGGCGTGTATATGTGGTCATCATGCGAGAAACTGGGGTGTTTTGACGCAACAAGGACGAGTATTCCGGTGTGTTATCGAACTGGTATGTGAGAACGGACTGGAACATAGTAAGTAGAAGATGCTCTTCACGGCTCTCATATTGGTTTCCGTAGATGGTGAACATGACAGTCTGGAGGAGGGAATCGATTTCGGCCATGGAAACGAGTCGGCAGAGGTGGGCGATGTGGCGGGGTTCTGATTGCAGGAGAAAAAGGAGATTGCCGTATTTCTGGGTTCGTTCATCGTTCGGGAAGAACCCTTCCTGCGGGTCTGCGGTATCGTCGAGGTGGCTGGCGACTTCATTTTGCTAGACAGAAAGACAACAGGTTAGCCCAATGTCGATTTCCGCCGAAACCGAACCCTTACTTCTTCCAATGCCATTCGATTCTGGATGAGCAATGCGATTCTGGAGTCCAGGTATCGCACATCCTTTTCCAACACGAAGTTCTTTTTCGATTGTGATGAAATCCTCGACTTCAAATCCCGCAGATGCTTTTGTGCTGTCGGAGGATTAGCGCGACCATTGGGATAAGCCAGAATCGGACGTACCTCGTGCCAAATCATCGGAAATCTCCAGGTCTCGGTCCTTGGCGGACATGGACAGGTATAGGGCTGTGACTGACATCCGCTTGGATTGGCGGAGCGACCGAGTATCGTTCGACGACATTGTGTTCTGTCGTGCCACGGGCTGAAACGAGGAAGAAGAGGAGGAAGATCCTCGCGATTGTCTGGATGCAGGTTGGAGCATCGTCGCAACGGACATTGTCGAGTTTGAAGTGACGGGTCGTCAAAAGTTGGCTATTGCGATGCCAATGGGGGGGGTACTCTCAATATAGAGAACGGAGGCCCCTGAGAGAAAAGAAGAAACACCCGTACCGAGGGGGGATGAGTGAGTTACCACGGTACTACGAATTAGAGGAAGAGAAGAATCATCAAAGTAAAGAAAGAGAGAGAGAGAGGGGGGGGGAGAAGGGTTAAGGGTGAAGGGCAAGTAAAGAGGGGAGTTATTTATTTCGTTAGTTTGCTGTTAGGGCGGTTCTGGGGAACAATGATGTGGATGTGGATTTCTTTTTTTTTTTTTCTTTTTAATTTTCTGCTTTCTTTTTTTATCTTTATTATTTATTATATTAACTATATTATATTATTTTTTACCGAATATAATATGCTTTCTCTGTTATATAAAAAGGAAAAATAGGAATGATACGTATCTTGTTATGCAAGGAGACAAGATAAGTTTTTTTTTATTTTACCCCTGGCCCAATGCACTTCGCCACTAATAGGAATATCCTCCCTTCTCGAGATTATGGACTGGCATATGGAGTACGAAGATCTTGATCAACATCCTTGTCCTAAGGATTTGGCCAATGCGTAGCTCCACGTCCTTCGGACTGTGCACTATATTTTACATTATATTTTACAAAGTACATATAAGAGAACGTCTTGACGTCAGATCTCTTTTTTTTCTTAATGTTTAATTTTCTTCTTTCTTAAACGGCTATGAGAAAAAGCAGAAAGAACACACAAATCAAGACGTATCACAAAAAGGTGACACGGTTTCATGTCTGCAGGGGTGGGTAGGGCTAATCGGTACCTGCGTCTATAGAGTAAGAGACTTGGACCCATTCAGGTTAAACCCACGAGACCTCCATGTGGATGTCTCGGGAATGTTATGTACAGTACTTATATTAGTTCAATGCCGTGTATATATATATATATATATATATTTGTAAATTGTAATCAGAATAAGAACCAGATAGATGAATATGGAGGCAATATTCGTGTTGAACTACTCGGCATAGTAACCTGGTTTCAGGTTGATTCGGACTTGGGTACGGAGATAAAAGAGTGATTTCCCAAACCAAAAAAAGAGTATGGTCACTCCAGGGTTCGGGGGTTGGCTTATCAAGTAATTACGCGTATTTAATGTTCTACCGTATTAAATATTTAGTACTTACCTATGTAACTAGTTATGTACTCTATACTCCGTAGTTAACTAGGTAGTAACATACTCCGTACTTCTGGCCTCATTCTTCCAAGAATCATACCACTAAAGTACTCCGTACCGTGCATGAGTTATGGATTTGTCTCAGAATCTAGCGGAGTCCTCGGCTACATCCGACATGGGAGTACGGAGTACGGAGGCTCGTATTTTTTATTTTTTATAGTTTTCTATTAATTTATATATTCTCCTATCTTCTCTCCATAGATGTGTCCTGAATTGAACCAGTGGGTTGGTCTTGCAGTACCAGTGGACTGGGACAACCTCTGGAAGATCAAACTTTTGAGTCAATAAAAGTAATATAACTACGGAGTATACATACATATATATGTACATAGTAATGTTAATATCCTAAAAGCAAACTATGCGGGGGTGCACTGAACCCTCTTTGCTTTTTTTTTCCTTCCCAAAATCCCCTCGACACAGACATTATAAGTTCAAAAAGTCGATGCATTCCTGGTCTATGCTTTTTGCTCAGGGGTAATTAAACCGGGAAAGTGGAGTGAGTGGGGGGGGGGG
>JNNR01000584.1:0-16318 GCA_000733025.2 Penicillium nordicum | reverse complement strand
GCTTCTACTAGGTTATAAATATATATAAGTTAGTATAATCTAATAATACTTTAATAGGATACTTACTACTATCTAGATAGTACCGCTAGTATTAAAAGGAGTTAACGATAATAAAAAGCTCCTAATCTAGGGTAGTATAATTAAGTTTTAGACCCGAGAATTTCTTTAACTAGAAAGTAACCGGATACTACCGACCTTTTAAATCTAGTTATAAGAATATATCCCTTATATCCTAATTTAAAGTATCTATCTCTAATATAATATACTTCTTTAGATCAAAATAATATAATAAAGATACTAACTAAAAGGCGAGTTTTAACTACTAAAATACCTATAATTCGGTCGCGTTTAACTATACTTACCTTAGCTTTTTACTAATTTTACTCCCTTTTATTATAGATATAAGGGGTAGGGATAGTTAAGAATATCTTTTTATAAAATAGCGGTAGAAATTATAGAATCCTAAGAAAACCTAAATATTATAATAGCTTTTTAATTCTTCTTATTCCTAGATTACCTAGATATAGCTTTAGTCTATTTTTACTTCCGATCTATCTATAATAAACCCTAGAAACTCGACTTTCTTTTAGTAAAAGGTATATTTTAATATTTTTATATAAAGCTCTACTTTCTATAGCCTTTCGAATACTTACTAGAGGGCTTTTATATAGGATTCCCGATCCTTTATAAAAACTAGGATATTATCTAAATAAGCTATATAAACTACGTTAATTAGTCCTACTAGTATAGTATAGATATAGCTTTAGAAAGTAGCGGGTACGTTTAATAACCCGAATAGTATAACTATATATTCGAAATAGTTATACCTTATTCGGAAAGCTATCTTCTATTTATTACCTTCCTAGAGTCGAATCCGGTAGTAGGCGTCCTTAATATCGATCTTACTAAAGTATTCTACTCCTAAGAGCCGGTTAAGAATTTCTAAAATAAGAGGTAAAGGGTACTAGTTTTTAACTAATATATAGTTTAGCCCCCTATAGTCTATATATAGCTATAGACCTCCGTCTTTCTTAGGAATAAAAAGGATAGGTACGCCTATAAGGCTTTTTAATAGGCGAATTCTCCTTTTCTTAATATTATCTACTAGGTAGGCCTATAACTCCTTAAATTTGGTTCTAGATAGTAGGTAAATCGGTCTATAAGGGGGGGTTTTCCCTTTCTTTAGCTCGATCGTATAATCGGATAACTTAGTCCTTAGTAGGGTACCCGCCTTCTTATAGTCGAATATATTAAGGTACTCTTCTAATTCGGGGGGGATTTATACCCGATCTATATCCGATATAGCGGTATCTTTATCTAGTAGCTAGACCTCTTCTAGTATTTTAATTAACGCGTAGATAATAGTAGCGTTTTAGGATTATTTCGTAAATTTATAAAGGTTTTAGAGTTCGAAGCTTTTAGTTCCGAACTACTATTTATTAGCGCTAGGACGTAAAATTATATTAAATTCGTTTATAAATATCTTAGATAAAAGTACTAGGCTTCCTTCTTATCTAGGGTCTCTCTCGATTCCGATATAGGGTCGGTTTACTATCTTTTCGGTCCCTCTAGAGTCTCTAATTATAAAAGGTACCTAATATACGCTATAGGTACGAAGTCGTTCTAGGGTAATACCCTTTAGTAATAGAGATATAAAAGGTACTATACTTAATTTATTCTTATTAGCGAACTCCCTACTAATTATATTATATTCTACGCTAGTATCTAGATCCGTATACGTTTCGATACTATTACCTATAGTAATCGGTACGTAGAGACGTATAGTAGTCTTAATAAACGGGTATTAAGCTAGTATATCGGGATCTACTCTAGCTCTTCGACTTTTCCCGATTATCTAGAACTCTTAGCCTTTATTACTTAGATAATAGATTAGACCGAAGCTTTCTATAGGTAATCCTAAGCCTAGTGATTTTTATCTCTATAGATAAAATAAGTACTTTCCGACGTCTTTTCGGTTCTATTCCCCTTATCGGGTTATATAGTATTTATAGAGCTTTATAAACTATCCCGATTATTTAGATATCTACATCCTTTACCCCGACCCTAGATTCTATATTCTTTAGATTATCTTCTATCTTAGGGTTATCCTCTACCCTAAGGGTTTAAAGTATCGGTACTAGAGGGGTTCGGTATCGGATTAGTATAGTTTCCCTATCTTTTTTTATCTTAATAATAATAGTTTAGGAAATCCTTTTTTAGCCTTTAGTATATAAAATAGATATAGTAAAGCGTAAATACTAGCTTTAATATTTCGTCCCGGTTTATTAGTAAAACGCTATTATTAGTAGTAATTATAATATCTTAAAGGGGTTTCGATAATTTTATAAATAAGGTTTAGGCTCTTTACTCCTCGTTCTAATTTAGAAGGTAGTTTTTTAGCGATTTAAGGTAGTTTTCGAAATTATAGGGGTCCTAGTATAGCTTTATTATAGTCTCCTAGAATTAAATAAGGATATCGGTAACGATATTATAGGAATTTCTTAAGAGTATTTTTATCTATTCTCTAAATATATCTTAATCCGATACCTCTTCGGGGTATTTTTATTTATAAGACGTCTACTTTTTTTTATAGGAGGTATATAGGTAGTTAGTAGTAGCGAGGATTTTTAGGTCCTTAAAATATATTTTTTTAGGGCTCTCTTAAAGAGCGCTTTAAGGTTATTTAACTAGTCCTCTCTCTATTTTATACCGAAATCCTATTCGAATCGGCTAATATCCCTTTTAATCTCTCCTTTTTAGGATAATTTATTATCCGAGGACGAATCGTTATAGTTTCGGGCCTTTCTTTTTAGTTATCCGAAAACCCGAAGTCGTTCTTCGTTTTTAGCGATTAATCTTTAGGCTATAAGAATACGTTCTTATAACGCTACTCTAGCTTTATACTCCGTAGCCTTTTCTTCTAGACTTTAAAGGATTTCGTCGGCGAGGCGAGAGCTTTCCGTAATTAGTTCCGTAGTTTATTTAGAGAGGTTCTAAGTTAGTATTTCCTCCCGTTCTCCCGCTAGTAGAAGTATTCCCGATTCGCTACCGGTTTAGGTAGGATACTCTTACGCTTCGGTATTATTACGCGAGCTACTACGGGTAGTTAGGGGAGCCATTATATCTTAGATAGTTAAAGAAGAAGAATTAGAATTATAAGGATTTACTATTTTAGGTATAAGGCCTATCAACCGGGTAAGATACGTTAGCTTAGGAGGGGGAACAAAGGTTTATTAGTCTATATAGGCTAAGACTAATTCTTACCAGAATCTAGGGGTCCCGGGGGGACCTAAGATATAAAGGAAATATACGTGCCAAGGTTCGGCACCGATCAGGCTACGAACCCCGTATGGTTCGTACACGTGTCAGAAGCTTCTATGAATACATATGTTGCCTATATTCCTGTTTCACCTTTGAAAGGACCTTTATCCTTTACAATAGTAACCTTTTAGTTTTAGATAATTGCCCGTTGATTAGGATGTTCGCCGTTCGTTTCGAGCAGAAGGCCTTAACCCAACGAAGTAGGACCTATGGTATACCTCGGGCTTTTATCCTCTAGAGCAGTCGTTCTTTATATACTCCGTTATAGGCTCCTTTAACGTCGAAGCTAATCAAGCTTAGCACTCACCGGCCGCGCCACGCCGCATAGATTTGCTCCTATAGGGATACTAGTGCTTGCTCTACGGACCGCTGCTTTCGGGCCCCAAAAAGTAGAATTTTAATTACGCCGTATTCGATAATACCTAGACCTATCTAGTAATAACTAGTAGTAGGTATGAACCTATAATAAACATTATTATATTTCACCTATAATACTCGAAACACACCTGACAGCTTTAGTTAATTAGTTATTACTAGTAATAACTAGTATTACAACCTAGAGGGTGTAATCCTGATACGGGTACTCTACTAGTAATAGCTAGTAATACCTATAATCTAAAGGGGGCTGTAAGGTAATTTATGTATCAAACCGTCGGGCTGTCAGGTGTCCGATAAAATACGAGCGACAGTTTGTTAGGGACGTTTTACTATTAGCTCCAAGTTTACTAGTAACTCCAAGTACTAGGAGCAACTGGTAAATTACGACCTGACAACCTGACAACCTGACGACCCCCCTATTCCTTCCTCACATTTAGCTGAATTATTCGAAGGGAATTACTCATGACGTGATAGATAAAGCTTCCGGCAGTTCTTGCTGTACGATTCGTGAGGCCCTCCGCACGGGATACACTTTGGGACCGTTTGGATGCAGTCGCTGTGGCGATGGCCCTCTATAGCGCATTTCGCGTATTTCTAGGCGTTCTTATACTAGAATGCCTTATGGCCTACCTCTTAGCACTTGTAACATTGTGTCGGTCGCGGTCGGTGTTCGAAGACACTAGTCACACTAGATTCTCCCCCCGCGTGAAAAAATCCGTCGGCCAAGAGCCTTCGCGCGTCGATGCGTTTGGTCAGGTAGACCACCATTGAACCGTAGGCCTTCTCGCTCTCTTTTCTGCTCAGCCATGAAATCTTAGCTACGTTAGTCTCATTCTCCTCACTAAACGCTACTGTAGCTTCTGCTCGGATCTCACCGTTCTCGTCCAGCACGGAGGCCTTGTTGACACTATCGACTTTGATCGGGTAGAGCTCGTCACGGAGGACCCGGGCTCCCGCCCCGATTTTCTGTTCTGCAACCTTTTTGACCAGCTACTATTCATCCTCATCGCGGCAGGCGATCCTGATCCGGTTGGCGTTTTTCGGGTCAACGGTAACAGCGCGACAGCGCTAGTGCGCCTAGTCCTCTGTTGACCGCATCTCTGCCTCAACCATTGCCCTGACCGAGCCTACGGAGGTCAATCCTATCCCTTTGTCTACCATCCTCGAAGTGTCTATCGTGCAATACAGCGTGTCCGTAAAGGTGGTGGGCGTCGTATTCAGCGTAGAAAGGGTCCGTATATGGCTTGGGTAACTAGACGGCGGAGTGCGCGCGATATCTGCGTAGGAAGGAGAGCCTGCAGCAGCGGGGACACTGATTTCCTCGCGTAAGGACTGGATTTCGCGCAGGATCGCATCGTGGTTATTCTAAGAACACGTCTCAGAGTGGCATTGCGGTGTCGTGGTTCTATCCGTTAGGGACTGTAGCTCGTGTCGGACCTCCGCGAGGGCGGCACCGAACTATTCTCTGGTTCTCTGAAGTTCTTCCTTGTGTATTTCGTCACGGAGTCTGATTTCTCGCCTGAGTTTGGTGATCTCTCTCACCAAACCGCCGACGTCGAGCTCTTCGCGCTCGGTCACGGCGTCGTCCGAAGTTGCCTCGTCACGCCGGTCTCCTAGCTCAATCCTCTCATTTTGCTAGGAACGCGTCTTCCGCCGTTCGGTATCAATTTCCTGCTCACGAGCGTAGTTGTTCGGTGGTCGAGTGGTGCGTTTCGGTCTCGCCAGTCGCGGTGGCGAATCTTCGCGTTCGTCGCGGTCAGGCGGTTCAGGGGTTCGCATCGCGGCCCGTCCCGCCATTGATCACAGTACAAGAAGTCGGTATTACCGCCACGTGGCTTGTTCACCCAGGTACCGAATTCTACGAGCAGTAGGGGTAGATACCTTGAGGGATACAGTACCGGGGTTGATCTACAGTCGTTCTCGAAATCGGCTTGACCGATAAACACTTCCTAACTCTTTTATGGCCCCACTGCCAAGGCCTTAGCGTACCGTACCAAAGAGCATGTATTCGCCTCTTGCAAAGCGGGAATTCAAGGAAGACTGTTAGCAAGAGCCCGTTAGTGAAAGTTCTCTATTGCTGATTGCTCGAGCTAGGCGACAGAGACGAGGGATATGAGATATTTTCAGTCAAACTACCATATAACAGCTTCAGTAACGACAATATTTGTCCCCTCTCCTTGAGCAAAAAATTATCGGCCACTTTTATAACTGTTTTATTTGATTGCTGGGATATATTTGACCGCTAATCCGGATGGCAAGTTGAACGTAGCAGACTACGGAGTGGGAGCAAATAGTACATGTAGTGCAGATGCCATGGAAATATTATAACCAAAGATGGACTTGAAATTAGCGACTAGATTCAATCTAAATGGCAAGCATCATGGGAAATCCCGTCGACAATGTTGAATCGTCTTCTGGCTGTTAGACAAGATCCCAAAACAAAAATCAGTGGGCGATATGTTGAATATCTTCCAACCAGAAACACAAACGTAAATTGACAGAAGCGACCAAAAATCACAAGAAAATTGGTCTATGTCTGCCGGAGACTTCCACAACTCTTCCCGGCTAGGAAGCCAAGGTACCAAGTGGTTTCCCAGCCGAAAATAGTTGACAAAGCCGTCAAACATATACCAATAACAACCGCAGGAGTATCCGGTACCAATCCAACCATACTACCTGACAGATGCAATTATAAAGAGGCAGACTAGATCTTCTCGAGGGGGACACAAGGTACCAAATGTGTCCCCCTCGTCAAGGTCTAATCTGCCTCTTTACCAGGGCATGTGCCAGCAATTATCGCCGTAAGGGTACTTGTATACCCCTCGAGATGTGACCTGAACAAACCAATTAGCGTCTGATACATCCAATGATATAGCCTTTCCAATACTCACCCGAGGACATAGTGTTGCTTAGACAAATATTTAAATGCCCAGTCGATTGACGAGAGCTCGTGTGGTTGCCATATCCTTGCCGCTGTCAAGGTAGACAGCGCCAATGATGGCTTCCATCGTAGTTGCCATCATGGACCTAGGCACGACACCCTGACTCGACGGGTTCAGACGGAAGTAAGCATTTAGGCCCAGTGATTCGCCCAGCCGTTTCAGATTCTCATTTGACACACGGGAATCCCGAGAAATAGTAATTTCACCTTTTTACTTCGTCAATACTGAAACAAAGAATCAAAGGGAAAGGATATGCTGTGGAGCGAGGCTTACCGGTTGACGCATTGCCTTCATACCCGAGCTCAGTAAGAACGAGTTTTAGGGCAGCATCGCCAATAAGCGCCTGCCTTTGGTGTCCTCCCCTCGCTTCAGTAGCCCCGGGAGCTTCGAATGCCTTGTCTAGAAGAGACTTGTCATGGAATTCATAATTTAGGATGGATTCGATAGCCCTGATGCTTTCGGCTGAAAGATACGTGGACATGATCCCGAGTGGCTAGACAAGGCACCGAATAGATAAAATAAAATAAAATAAAATTGAGAGTAAAGGGGGGCTTTCAGAGAAGAGTAGGGAATGGGAATGTTGGAAAACAGAGAATCAGTGCTGATTTCCCACTCTTTATACTGCGAACCTCCACATTTTCATGCCTTACCATTCGGCCCGATCTTGGCTACATCGAATGCCCTGGTCGACATGCAAGGCCACGTATCCTCGCCAACGCCCAACAGACATGTCCAAACCAGCCCGTGGGGTTTATATACAGCGGTATCCTGTAATATGCATAGAGACTAGGCAAATTTACGTAGGGGTTTGCTATCTAGTCATATCTTATTGTCTAGCCGAAATTGTTAATACACACAGTAACGGATACAACAGGTGCAGGTAACCATCTACTTTACTGGATCACAAGGTTCAGGAAAAGATGCGGTTTGAGATGGCTTTGGACAATTTTGGTAGTCCATGAGTCTTAGCGGGTTTACCGCCAATAAACTACGGACATAAGTCACACTCTTGGCAATACATATGTAAATAGATACGCATGCGTGCATGCGCTTACAAAAGCCTTGTAGAATCTACGGGAAGCACAATTGCTATCTTTGAGTATTAAAAAGTCATTTTTCTGATGGAAAAAGTAGTCAACTAGCAACATGAGCCCCTATCATCCGGTACTACAGCAGCCCCTGTTAGAGAAAAGAGTATTTTATGGCGGCCCTCAATTTGACGGTCCAGTCAAAAGGAATTCTCTCTAAAGCCTTAGCAGTAGACTCGATAGAGGAAAATAAGTGACCAGGAGGGGAAAAGAGCAAATTTCCCCACGGATTGTACAATAAAACCAGGAAATAAAATCTGTCATCCAAACAGAGTGGAAAGCCGAGCACGACACTATAATAAAATTGGCAAACAATCCCTTAGAAATACTTTAGGCACGGGGTGCCGTCTCAACGTGATACTGTACTCTAGTTACTGTATTTGATAATGTGGGATTTAGAGGAGAGGATTTAGTCTTAATGGAAAGGTGGTTTTCATAGTCAAGGCTCCGATTCTGCTTATCTCTCTACATTATACAGATGAACAGCTAGTGGTTATAGTAGACGATGGATAAACCACAACATGACAAAGAACAGTTTGAGGGACTTTTTTCGTGGTAGAAGTAGATGGAGCGGTAGATGGAGTGGCGGTAGATGGAGTGGCGGTAGATGGAGTGTCGCGCAGTGACTTGTTGACAGCAGAAGCCACTGCGGAGTATGAAAGCAAGTGCTTTCTGAATGCTTCTGATTCAGATGTATTGCGCCACCTACCAGCCTTAAGCCCTCTATCAAGTACGCAGGACGAGTCTTTTTCATCTTTATTGAAAAAAGTAACCAGACCCGTGTGGTTAATCTGTACCCAAGCAACCGATTAGCCCTTTTCTGTGCCGCATACATCAACTCCGAGCGCGAAGTGCTGCTCACTGAGCTCTAGTAAGCTGTTAGCAACTGTAATTTATTCCAGGTGTGATGTTTATAGGTACTTGAACAATCATCCCCATCTAGTGGGGCAAAAGATGCAAAGTATCCCGTGCAGCCATAGTTGCCGTTGGACCATATCAAACACTGGCGACCATAATCTATGACCTCAAGCATTCGGGCTCTAGACGTGTATGCGAGGAAGAAGACTAGACTTGCAATTGACAACAGATGCATTTTTAAAATGTCCGAGAAGAAGGAGGCTCGGAGGCGATATTCAGAACGTCATCACCAAGGTGGACTCCAATGACAACCTGTATGACCGGGGCATTGCCCTTGGACTTGACCCTTTCATCGTGAAGAACCCGGGTCAGTGGGGCATAACGGCTGGAAAGAAGACCATGGCTACCACCATGGAAACCATAATTGGCGCGGTTTTCTATGATTCCGCCAAGAATGATGATGACCTCGAAAGGGTTCTTACTGCCCTCGGCCTCGCCTGGCCCGAGTGATCCTGCCCCTCCCTTCAATATTACTTTCTTATCATGGAGACATCAGGAAGCCTCAATGGGGGGAAGGGGGGCTCCCTTGCAAGGCTGGACCTTTTTCATTCAGCAGTGAAGTGGCCTATGAAGTGACCTCTATGTCACAGCACTATTGAATGAGCCTTGTAAACTTTGCAATGGATCCTTCTTGACTTTACCTGTGTGCGTGCCCCCTAGCACATGGGTTCGTGCTCAGTCTTCGATTCGTGACTATGACGCGCCATCCGCCGTGTTGCCACATATCACCACAGTACTTTACTGCGTGCTCCTATCTAGTCATATATCTGTACTTTTTCGTTTTCGCATTTAGCCAGGGAAATGTAAGATATTATCCCACCACAATCTGCCGAACAAGCTACCGATCCAAAAACAGTTGTGATGTTTACTATCGCGGGACAGACTTAGAATGCGGTGTTGCGCCGAATAGAATGAATGGCTGTGTTATTAGTGTATAGGCTCAACCACTCTTCGTTGATGTGATACATTATCAATGGACCGCGGCTTTTGATGGGGGACTATGTTTCGCGCATGCCGGATGGTCTTTAGCTCGTGGCTTCAAACTTTACTGGCAGATTATGATTGAAAATGATATCCATACTGAAAACATCCAAAATACCCAAATATACCCAAAAAGACCGAAGTGGATGGAAGAAGGGGCGATTGGAAACTGTCGCCTGTACGTAATTCGGGAGATAGTGAAGCTATCACACAGTTGGATCAGATGTTCTTTCAATAGGTGTGATGTTTCTCTTCTGTCTTTCGTTGCTTCCATTGGGGCTCTCTGTGACCAAATATTCAATCTGAAAGGCTTGATTTCTCGTAGGAGAAAATACGTCTGAGGATACCTGGTTCGAGTTGGAATCCTTCTTTTTCATGTATAATCATAAAAATGGAAAATTCATCTACATCACAGGACGGAAATCCCATCGGATGGAGCAGAATTGATTGGTCATCGTTGATCGTTGCGATGCAACACGCATGATTTCGGACAGGGGATTAGATTGCAGGGCTCGCGAACGATTTTGAATGTCGGCTAGACGCTTGAAGGACCGCAAGTGTCCTGATGGTTCTTCATTTCTACTCCAACCATTTGTCTGAGTACTGGACCAAGGATATAGACATTCACCAATCGTTCTCCATCACTGGGCGGGGGCGGCACAGGTTAGTTGCATTTTCTAATGGTGATTTCAGCAGGAATTAGTGACTGTTGGCTAAAAAATGGAAGGCATTCCTCAATTTCTGCCCAAGAGCCTCATCGAAACGAACATCTTTTCCTTGCCAGTTTATGATTTTCGACTTATATTCACAGTCCAAAATGCCAGAAGGAGCAGATGAAATCTCCGTTATGAGCCAGGTTCTTCGAAAAGCAGGGAAAAAATATGCCTGTCCCAAATGCCTGAAGTCTTATTCACGCTTCGACTTGTTGCGAGGCCATCCCAAGCGTTCAAATGCTGATGGAGCCCATGAAGGTCTTCTGGCAGAAGAGCAATCAGCGTTTTACAGCAGCTATCAGAAAGCGATGGGATGAAACAGTGCGGATATCAAATCCCCCCTAGCATCGAACCGAGCCACCGCATTCGAGTTAGACTTTGTGGCTCGGCACAAAAAACCCCAAACCTCGCACCATGCTGTTGCAGAGCTTCAAACACGTTTGGACATTGCCAGGGCATCTGGGATGGAATATGTGTGCCCCCGGTGCATTGATGAAGGCTTTGAATACTTCAACGACATGCCTCAATTCCAGAAGCATTGCTGGCAGATGGGCGACACAGTGCATCAGGACCTCCGGTCGACTGACTATGGAACGTTCTACCCTACCTATATTAAAGCCATGAGGCGTTCCGATCTTTCGAACGCACCATTCGGACTAAACCGAAGTGGCCCCCGGTCTTTCCACTTATGCTTCGAGATCAGCTATGTCATCCAAGAAAAAGTGTTTGTACCACGAACCAAAGCCATGCGGTCCTTGCTCTAACAATATAGAATCTAGACTTGTAATCACATCTGAATGATTGGTTCTGGACGACGCTCGCACTTTTCAGCAGTCGCCACTTTTGAGGGCCCTTACGGCGGATCGTGTCGCGGGATCGCAAAATACCTCAATGCTGGCATGCTGGCATTGTGAAATTCTATTGGGACTGACAAGACAGGATAGCAGTGGAGAGGAAATGGCTTTACATAGCTACCACAGTAATATGCGAATTTGACTAAAGAAATCCCAATACATTGCATGATACCCTGGAAAAAAGGCAAATGATAGAAAATTCCATCGCGTTCTTGACGGCCGGCAGCCTCAGTATGCCTCAAGAACCCGAACTCCATTTCAAACCCTTGTGGATCAGCCCGAAAACTGTAAAACAAAGAGCTCTTTTTTGCCTACGCACTATCCCTCCGCGCAAACTTTTTCACTAAAGGGAAAATAAAATGTAGGACATTTACTCTGGCTAAAGTTCCTTCGAATCTGACTACATCGAAGAAGATAAGCACTCAGCAAATTAAGCCCCTTTCCACAGAGGCGTGAAACTAGTCTGCCCAGACTTACCAATATCCCCCGGCACTTGCTGAATAAAGTAAGAGTCAATTTTTTTGCTGGAACCAGCATTGAGCTGCGCACAAGCCATATAGCCCGCAGGTTTCAAGTTTTCGGACAGCAAAAGTCCATTTGAGTATCCATCGATCCCTGTTGTGCATTTCAATCTCGCGCAGCGGTTTGTACAAGGATTTTATGTGATGAGTTTGTTGTTGCCCGTGATGCCGGAAAAAGATGGAGAATAGAGCGTCTTCAGAACCTGTGTCAAATCAGCGGCCGTGAATATGTTCGGGCTGGTGAGTTTTCTTGCCATGATCTGCCTGCCTATGCTCCGTTCCATTCTCCGCACAAGCCCAGTTGGATATGAGCGCCAACCTGCTTTTGGGGCTTAGAACCCGGAAGGCATCTCGATAAAGCCTTTCCAGACGCATGGGCCGGGGGTCAGATTTCCAATATACCGACAATGCAAGTATTCCCGTAGCACAATCTAGAATCTTCATAATGGTTTTTTCTTCCATACCTGTTCGTATTTTAGTAAAAGCAAAGGCCAGTACATCGTACTCTTCGCTCACGTACAATGTGAAATTCCTTGTTGATATCCAATCCCCAAATTTAACGACCCCCTGGTCTCTGCGACTCTGGTGTGAAGGTATGAAGCAGTATAGTCATTGGACCCATGGAGGCAAAGTCGTGAAGTTGGATTGTGCTGGCTACTTGGCGAGGGGAGATTTCGTCGTTCTGGATTTTCCGCGGCTTGGAGACCTAGTAGCCAGTTACCACTAAGCTCAAATTGATGGTATTAGAACTTCTACCAGCTTCTATCGACATGACTTCACTTGAGCAGCATGAGTCGTTGCCAGAAATGGTGTAAAAATCCATAGTTGGGCGAACTTTGACCTGTCCGTGGGCTTTCCAGATCGGATGGAAGTTCGACTATGCTGCGGAGTAATAGAAGTAGTTCGCTTCGAGATTTTCAAGTGAGAAGGTATAACCGCAGTTTAAATCACGAGGATTTTAGATGCACAGGGACCGCCTCAGAAAGAATGGAATAAATTCAATAAGCAGGAGTTGTTACCATAATGATGGAATGAGTCCTGAAGTGCCGCCGCGTGAACAATAGCGGGAGACTAACCTCTGCGAAAAAACACAAACAGTTCCTTGGTATGAGGGTAGCGAGGTTAGTTGTGTGAAGAGTCTTAGTGGTATTTTGATTCTAGGCGTCACAAAAAGTATCGGGGAACCTCACACAGGATGAGTTCGCACTTGATTTCTCGCCCATGAGCGGCAGTTTTAATTATCCGTATTATGGTGTATTGACACGTTCGTGATCACGGGACTGGTATTTGAGACTCCAGGGAGGAATGCGGAGCCGTGCTGATCCTCGCATCAGTGCTCCGCAGGGTCAGTTGGTGGATGCTCAAGATATTAAGCCCCACACAACTAGCTTTGGAGGCAATGGGGTTTGACTTGGCGCAAGTTTGTGTTTCATTGTTCTAGACCAGTGATCACAGATACTGCTGGTAGATCGACGGAGCTTCCTGGTCTTTTCATCGGCCTATCGAGTTCCTTGTCTAGAGGGGCCCAGGCTTGCCTCAGAATATATATGAACAATTATAGTTGCTAATGACGCCATTTCAAACCTCCCCCTACAAACCATGCTCAAGTTCTTGACACGTGCGCTTCAATAAATACCCATGCTTCTCCTCCATCCTTATCGTCGTGAAGCAGCATTCGCTTGCCACTGAAAAATGGCTGCCCTTGTACCTGTCAATCATGCCTCAACGAGTCAGTTAGCCACCAGAAATCTTTCATCAAAATTGATCGTGGACTAAGATACCTTCACTTTCCAGCCCTCAACCTCGCACCTTCACTCTCGTCATTGAGTACTGCATCCACATATATACATTATGTACCTTGGCAGAAGAATTTGTGTTTAATTACATTAAGCCTTTCGATGTATTTTAGGTTCGCAATGTGCAGCTACAGCATAGATACAGATGAAAAACACATATAGATATGATAATGAAGACGAGAACCCCTGCAGTCGCCAACTAAAGTGGACCGCAACTTACAGATGGGCCACCGAGAGCCAACCAACACCAGATCACGGGAAATATGGAGCAAGAGCCAGCCGCCAATCAACTGTTGCAACGAATACCGATATTAACTTTTGTCAAAGTGCAAGGTTGTATACATGGATTTATATGGTATTATACCATGGAGATCATGTGACTTCGAGTACTGGATATACCATACAAAAGTGTATATTATAGTTAGTCATTATTACCGCCCAGATTGTTGAAATAGCGGGTTTTGTCATTTTAGAAAGTTAGAGTTCTTAATATTAGCCATTTTTACCTATATAGTTCAATACGCCAGATTTCTGTTAGTTATGAGCCCGGAATCGTTCTAATAAAGATTAAATCGAAGATTAACCCTGCTATCGCCGAAACTGAGGTAGTCAAAGCGATAAAAGAGAAGTCGTCTACCTAGCGACGAAGCAACCCCTAAATCGAAGAAAATCGGAAATCTGTCTAAATTATAGCCGATTACCTCTCCGCGGGTTTATCCTCCCGCGTTATACTAAAGGACACTGTAATATAGGATTTATAGCTTACTAATATCGAGTCAATTGCCGTTTAATTTAACGTATAGGAGCTATATGATCCTAGTAAAGAGAAGGAAATAGAACCTCTAAAAGCACCGGTAAAGGTTATCTTAATGGCCGATATATAGAAGGAGTATAAAGAGAAATGGTTTAAATCGTTAAAAATGCTTTAATCGGAATGGTTAATCGATAATACTATATATACCTAATAAAAGAAGGGGTTAAATGTGGTAGTGATAGCTATCCGAAATAGTGTTTATCCGAACTACTAACCTTTTATTATCGACTATAAAACGCTATATACGTTACTTCGAAACCTTCGATAACGATTTGTAGCCGAATATAATCTAACTAATGCTACTAGGCTCCGTTAACTATAGAGAAACCTAGATAGAGGGTTAGAAAGGAATACGGATATCGATAAGTGGCTATTAAACTAGGAGATAGTTTAGGTAAGGTATAAGAGAATAAAGATACCGGAAGTAGATAACGCTCCGACTTAGTTCCTTAATACTATCTTAGTGATATTACCTAGATTCTACGAGATATAGACTCTAAGACTGTAAGACAAAGAAGATATCGGATTCACTAAGCTTCTTAACCGGTATCGAGCTCACTAGAAGATCACCTATAGCAAGCTAGTTACTAATTAATATGGTATTTCTAAAGCTACCTTCTCGATATAGTAAGGCCACGAAGAAGTAAATCCAGCTAAAGAGACACCGTTTAGGTTAAAACCATACCCGTACAGATAGAACAATAGACGCTACCTACCTTAGAAATATTAGGACGTCTTCGATAAGAACAAACCTTCTAGGTATACTAGAAACAAAGACGCTAAGCAGAAATGGGAGAGAGCTATAAAGGCTAACCCTATTTAGAAGGCCTAGGTTAACAAGAAACGTTAAGAAACCTAAGTATAGGGGAAGGCACTATAGCAAGCTAATGCTACCCTTAAAGAAGATGAATTAATATATAGATTCTTCTCTATATAGGCTAGCACGCTACCGGCGGCTAGGCTATAGGCAAGCAGGCTAAAGGCCGGCGAGCTATAGACTACTAAGCCCTAGGTAGGCAAGCCCTAGGCAGGTAAGCCCTAGGCAAGTAAGCCCTAGGCAAGCAAGCCGGCGGCTAGTAAGTAGGCAAGCATTCCAACCACTACTACCGTTATATCTACCTAAACCTAAGATACCGAACCGGTTAGGAAGAGATAGGTAGTCGACACTAGCGTATAGATATATATATATAATAACCGAGAGTTATTTAAGACTTTCGAAGACGTATAGAGCAGCGTTAAAGTGGGGGATATAGAAACAAGTATCAACAGAGTAGGCACTATAGCGATCTATAGTGTTAGCGCAGTCGATAGCAATAAAGTAGTTAAGATAAAGCTATATAACACTAAGTACTCGCCTAATTTCTATAGTAATCTGATATCTAATAGATTGATGATAAAAGCGGGGCTAGTAATAAACTTTAGGAAGAACTACATCGAAACAACTACTAGAAAACCGGTATATAGAGTATATTAGGACTAGAAGTTAATATAGTTAATATAACTAAAGGGGTTTTAGAACCCTAAAATAACGTTAAAAGACGTGGTTTTCGCTATAAAAAAGTCAGTAAGAGAACCATAATTAGAAGAATTAGTCTAAACTTAGTATAGACGCCTAGGCTATATTAGCTAGTAGCGCCTTACTAAGCTAGTAGAGATAACTAAAGGGATTACTATTAAAAGCAACCCTAGTAAGAAGTAGGTATATAAAGCTTATTAATTAGTAGATACTCCGAAGTAAGTCTCTCGCCGGAAGATAGGCTAAGTATATAGTATATTTAGACGTATCTACTTCGACCTAGTGTAGATGTAAGGGTTTACTGTTTTCAGGTGTAAGGCCTGTCAACCGGGTAAGATACGTTGGCTTTGGAGAGGGGATAAAGGTGTATTGGTCTGTGTGGGCCAAGACTAATTCTTGCCAGAATCCAGGGGTCCCGGGGGGGACCCAAGATATAAAGGAAATGTGCGTGCCAAGATTCGGCACCGATCAGGCAA
>JNNR01000585.1:0-16430 GCA_000733025.2 Penicillium nordicum | reverse complement strand
AGGTCTATATATATCTAAGGATTGCTTAGATAGTGCCGGTAAAATATATATAACTTCCTTTTATACTATAATATATATATATCTTATATAATTAGGATTATATAAGGTCTGCCGATAGTAGCCTTCTATAGGATTGGGGTAGAGACCATCCAAATGTTTACCATCGGATATCCAACAGAGCTTTACGTGGGCTCGGAGGCTACCTTCAATTTACCTTCGCCCTAGAAGTAGGTTCCCGATGAAAGGCTCTCTAAGGATTTCTAGCGAATGTTATATAAAATACCATCTATGATAAGGCTATACCGATGATATATATATCTGTTATAGTGTAAAACAGAATAGGCTGACTGTCTTTAGGCATATTATAGGTTTCCGCGGCGCCCGCCCTTCAATCCTGACGCGAAATTTACCGCTAAGACCTTTACTGACTAGGATTTCGCAAGACCTTGGTATAGGGTTGGGACAAACCCACTAAGTGGACTCGGTGATCAGCCTAGCCATTTATTTAGCTTAAGTGTATATATACTTTAATGAAACCTTTGGTGCCGTTAGAGGAAGAGAACCTGGTGTCATTCCATATGTATTATGCCAATCCTCCAGTCTATGCAATACAAGGGATGACTTGCTTGCGCTCAACACGTGCTTATCGTAGGATCGAGATCCGCCAGACCTGAAATTACTAGAAAATGAGCCTCATTGTCACCCTATCTATATCATACTCACCCTTCTCTCTAACCACACCACGTAACATCTTCATTTTATAGTCCTGTCCTACATATAACCGAACACATACGACCATAGGGTGTGGAAAACAGGGCTTCCCGTCCGCTCAGCCGTACTTAAGCCACACGCCGGTGAGTTAGTAGTTGGGTGGGTGACCACCAGCGAATCCTCACTGTTGTATGTTTTGTTTTCTGTTTTTGTTAGCTTTTATTTTAATCTTTGACATCAGAAGAGATGGTCAGATCAACAATGGACTCAGAAAATTCACTCGTGGAATGGATGGGCTTTACAAAAGAGAAATCCTTGCACAGGCGTTGCATATGACAACTAGAAAAATCCCTTTCGGCATAATTATATTCCTTATGTGTTCTTCTTCGACATGAAACTGCTAAGTGGCATGTAGTGATGGTCTATATGTGTCCAATAAAGACTCCCATCGAGGAGTATCCATGAGAAGCGAATTAGGAACCTCCCTCTCGATGTACTGCAGAAGGAATGTCAATGTCAGTAATGGGAAAAGCAACAGATGACCTTCGGAAAACTCACGTCACGGTATTTGCTTTCCATTCTCATTCTCAAGAAGCACTTGAAAGGCATCGTGTCCTTGGTAAAGTACTCGGACAAGGTTTCCCCGGGAGAGCCTTTCTCAGACTCCAAAACCGTCGATAAAATCTCGAGGGTAATTGCCCAACCGCCATGATTCTCTAATCCCAATGCCCCAAGCAGTAGCCCGACGTGGTTCTGAAGAAGTGAATGATGCACCTTGCTCCAGACATTCTGCAAATCATCCGTTAAGGTGGCTGCTCCTGGCGGCAGTGAATCAAATCTCACGCCGTGATTTCGCAACGTCGGGACATGCATCCTCACCCCTCCGAAATCGCGCACGGCAAATCCTTTAATTTGACCTGTCCGACGGCAAACACGGGCCACAAGATTTTGCCCGTGTCCTTCCAGACCGATTCCATACTGAACCAACGGGGGAAGTACAAGCTCAAACAGGACTGTAACGTATCTGTTGGATAAGGAAATCAACATCTGTTCTGATCCTTTCCTGTTCACTGACCATTCCACTGACCTTTGAAACCATTCCTTTTTCTGAGAGATTGTTTCCAACCTATACAGAATCTCTGCATATGTACGACCGTCTCCACTAGGCTTCTGAGCCAATGCTGCAGCAATGATAAGAGTTTCATCATTTTCCCGAGCCCTGGTTTCCAGGCTATCTCGCAGAATACAAGAAAGGTGGCGTGCGTCGTTGAAATCTTCCTGGCTGCCTGTGACGGCTGCTACCTCCCGGAAAACCCAGAGATCATTTGGAAGCAATTTCTCCAAGAGCTCTGATTGAACAGGGCCGCTGCAGGTCGTCCAAGGCGTGATAGTTCGCAGGGCGGAAGTTATCTGACAAGCTAATGAGAACTTCAAGTGGTAGTTGAATTCCAACTCTGGTCGTAGGGTCAGCGTACGCATTGACGCCTGAGCGTCGGCACAATCTTCGATGAGCTTCAGGACGGTGGCGTTGGGGAATCTTTGGTGAATAGAGGGTAATTGCTGAGAAAGACAAGGGACGATCACCCGGTCACTGGTTATCCCTGGAATCTCAAGTCTTTCTAAGAGTGGCTGCAGTTCTTGCTCAAAGTGGCCTGTAACACGAAGATCGGTACGTGGAACAGAGATGAATGCCAGAGTTGGCTTGAGCATTCCAGGAATATCCTCAGCGGTGACTTTTTTCAGTGGCGCTTGGGCATAACACAACCGATGGTACTGTTCAAAAAAAGAAAAAAATAGGAATTAGCTCAGGATTTGGTTTCAATTAATGGAATCCTACAGGATGACTCGGATGGCCATAGGTCAATGTACGTTCCCAATGAGCAGACCTATCCTTGAGGTTTAGTAATGGCTGGTCCTGGCCAATCTCGAGCCATTTCTCTGGGTAAATCTTTTAATACAAGAATGATAAGATGACATTGGTAGTACCTTACCTTGATTGGCCGCTGAGTTGCGCAACTCTCGAACGATTTCATCTAGTACTGTTCCGCTGGCGACGTCTCCGAATGAAGTACTGAGGACTTTGAATAGTGTCCCTGGGTCAAATTCTTCATGGTTGGTATCTGCGAGAATCACCGGTGGCTGTAAGCTGTCTGGGCGTACAACAGACACCACGCGATCATCTCTCATTTCAATGATATTGCCGGGTTTGATTGCCACCTTGACCAAGCCTTCACCCTCGGGATCGAGTGTACTGAGTAGGCATAGTATCTGTGGCTCTTCGGACGTAGTGATCTCAAGCTTTGCATGAACTAGACCTTCGTTGACGATTTCTGCAAGAACACGCTTGGTTGTTTCGAAAGATGCTCGATTTTGCCTAGAAAGGATAGTCATGTTTTTCTGTTGGAAATGATTAAATCAACTTTCTATGATCAAAGGTATACATCCTCGAATATAAGTATGTTTTCGTCTGCCTGAAATAATCCCAGCTAGCCTCGGTGTGCGTCTCAACAAAACAATAATGCAGTAAGTAGTGTAGCCATCTCAATCGGCTGCTTTTGTCCCGTCTATTCTGGGCCCACTGAGAGATTAACTTAGCTTTGCAGTTGATCGTCAAATTCTAGCCATGACATGTAGCGCGTGTTCTCTCCACTTTGCCGATAGGTCACATCCATTAAGCCACAGAAATTTATATTGTACAGTATTATAAAGTATCGAGAAATAGTGCAGAATTACCAGAATTACTCTGTAGTGTCAAACTGTAAGATGTGACATCCCATGTGACTATATAAGGTTCCCTCACACAGCTTCCTATGTCACCGTCCACACTCATTCCATCCCAACATGACCATGGCCCAATCATTCCAACAAGCTTCTTATTTGCCAGATCCCAATAAGGAAACCCTGATTTTCGACTCTTCACGGGAAGGACCCGCGGAAAGAATCCTTCCATATGGATTTCCCCACAAATTGGGCTCCGATATGGCTTGGAAAAGGGAGACTATCTCTATAGATCACCCTACAGGTGCTGAGACTCCATACCTTCTAATTCTGCAAGATCCGCAGTTGGACGAGATAGAGGCAGCGCTCAGGCACTTCGAACGTCAGCCAGCCACCGTTCTACTTCTTTTCTGCCCGCTCAAGTCTGACTAGTATCTTACAGAACTGAACCAGCCAATAGAGACTTTGGACACGTCAACGTTTCCTTTGCCATGCTTAAACCCAGTTCTCCGGTCTGCATCAAACAATCTGCATTCAGGCTATGGATTTACACTTATTCGGGGGGTCCCAGTAGAACGGTATTCTCCCAAAGAGCTCGTCATCATCTATGTCGGGATCTCTTCTCACGTCACCTCCATTCGCGGTCGGCAAGACCATCAGTTTGAAGGGCAGCCAGCGGACGTGATGCTGGCCCACATAACCGACATGCGACGCCCGGGTGACTCGCAGAACTTTTCCCTTCCAGCATATTCAGACGGCGAAGTGGTATATCACACAGATGTGGGGGATATTGTGTCCCTCTTCGCTTTAAGTGAACCCTCAAATGGCGGTGAAAGTCTGCTTGCGAGTTCGTGGACCGTGTACAATGCTCTGGCGGAGACCCGCCCCGATCTGATCCGCGTATTAGCGGAGGACTGGCCGATACCTAGGTGAGCAGAAATTCTCAGTTGGAACTTTATACTTTGAGGAAACGATCCAGTCTGCTGACGGCCTCACTAGTGCACAAGACCCCAGTCTGATCATTCACCGGCCGCTTCTGTTCTACCAACCAGCTTGCGGTACAGCCCCAGAACGAGTGATCTTGCAGTTCTCTCGACGATCATTTTCTGGATTTGGTTCTCGGACCCAGACGAATACGCTCAGTGTCATCCAAGTGGAGGCACTAGACGCTCTCCACTTTCTTGCAGAAAGGTTTCATGTAGCCATGAAGCTGGAGAGGGGCGATCTTCAGTTCGTCAATAACCTCAGCATGATACATGCTCGTAACAGCTATGTTGATGGTCCAGAAAATCGGTAAGCTGGTAATCATGGTGAGATGCGTCCAAGACCGGCTAACTGAAAACATCTAAAGCCGTCACCTGCTGCGTCTGTGGCTTCGCGATCCTCAAAACTCGTGGGTGACGCCGGAGCCACTGCGCAATCGCGCGGATCGGATTTTTGACGAAGTTTTTCGAAAGGGCCCGCAGGTATTCCCTCTGGATCCAATTGCTAGATCGGTGGGGAAGGCCAGAAAAGATTGAAATCATCAGATAGTACCGATACAGCTTTAGTAATTTGTCAACAAACAGGATGATACCGTCTTTTTACCATGTAAACATGTGACTTATTTACTATGCACTTTGCTTACTAATTGTGTCCGACCAGATTGTCAAAACCGGACAATTGTTGTTTTTAGTTAAAAAATTGTACCATTGTGAATTTTACCCGTACGTTCGCCATACACCAGATTTTCGACATAATTGCCTAGGCTATTGTTGTGTATGCCTGTGTGCCTTAGGCATGACCCCTCAGTAGTTAGTTAGTTGGGGGCTTGTTTCCATCTCTCTTATTACAACTCTCTCCTCTCTGCTTTTTTGGTCCCTACACTGTAAGGCCCAACAGCTATACCTAAAGAGTGACCTTGTTGGCGACTCATCTATGTAACTGGTACCTTCGGACTTTCGAGATCGCTCTCACACAATAAACTAACTACCACATTTATAAAAAGAACTTAAGTCTATTGGCGCAGAGTCCTCTTTGATCTACATCTGTCTTGGGTGCTACTCTGTACAATATAGACAGATCTTTGACGGCCTATCTCGCCGGTCGAAATAGCAAATTTGATGAAACTATCCATATATCATCCCAATGGAAACGAATCGTTCGATATGCGAAGGATAGTGCGTCTTGACGCATCTTACCCTTGTCATTGACTCAACTTTAGATGCCTCGGCCTTGGTCAATAGGAGAGGCAAGGCCAATCCAACTGAAAAGTGGACGTCTAATGAGAACACAAAATACCCGACATCCGCGCCGTTTCAGATTCACAGTGGCTTTCGCTAGAGAGTAACTACACTTAAGTCAGGTAAAACATAATAAAGGGGGTTGAAGCGAACGAAGCAGATTTTTACGAGCCGCTGAAGATCCTATAGTTAATATTGTTGTAGTTCAAAGATTGATTATTATTGTACCAGAGGGATTAACTGAGGCTATATACAACGAGAAGAACAAGTTTATTGAAAACCAACTTTGTTCTTCGTATAAACAACGTGGGAATTAATTCTGATGCGGCCTTTGATTCCCTGCACCAGTCTCATGCACAAGCTGTCTAGCGCATACGAAGGGGCATAGCGCTCACGGGTCGCATGATGTCATTGATGCCTTCATGTCTGGATTTGGCTCGATAGAAAAATAAAAATACCTGAATTCCTATTACAGAGCCCTTAGTAAGCAAAGCACCCTGCCCGGTGGTTCTGGTAGCCTTAGGCAGAGTAGAAAAATGAAGCTTTTCATACCATACAAAATCATGCATCCTCACTTTAGGGGTGGTTTACATTCCACTGTGTATAATGAAGCTTTTCATGCCATACAAAATCATGTATCCTTGCTTTATGGGGTGGTTTGTATTACTCCATTATGTAAAGTGCAATGTAAACCACCCCATAAAATGAGGATGCATGATTCTCTCTGGCATGGAAAGCTTCATTATCGGGCCGAGTAATCCGTGCCGGCATCATTTACAGTACACTGTATAGAGCGGTGTCAAGAGCGGTATGACTTTAAGGCTAAAACCAGGAATTCAGGCATCAATGACGTCATGCGACCCGTGAGCGCTATGCCCCTTCGTAAGCGCAGCTATTGGTACTTTGTCACCACGATCGTGGCGAATCAGTATAAAACATTAGCAAGCCTCCATCATTTTGCAGGGCGAGAAGAAACACCAATATAATATAAGATCTTCATTTCAGATGACCCTTGTATATATTGCCTTTTTTTACGAAACTGTCAAGCCCCCTCATCCTCACTTTCCCTTCTCACTTTCCCTACTCACTTTCCCTACTCACTTTCCCTACTCACTTTCCCTACTCACTTTCCCTACTCACTTTCTTCAAAGCCCATCAAGTTACCACACAACGTGCTGCTCACAAAATGCTGGGATCTAGTACTGCAGATCACGCCACGGGGCTCACATACGTGTTTCTCGTGACTATTCCCGTTTGGTATTTGATATCGTATCTGACCTCCCCTTTACGCCGGTTTTCCGGACCATTTGTCGCCGGTAAGCGAATCTTAAATAACTTTAAAGAGGCTGTTTCGCTAACATACGTATAGGATGGACGAACCTGTGGCGAATGTTCCAGGTGCGACAGGGAAAGTATCAGCTAGTGATCCAAGACCTGCACAAGAAGTACGGTCCAGTGGTGCGAATCGCGCCGAACGTTTTAGACCTGGATTTTCCGGAATTGATCAAGACAATTTATAACGCCAAAGAGGATTACCTCAAGGCCAGTCCAATTATGCCTCAACCCCGAGTTTCTACTAACACTTTATTATAGACGGAATTCTATCATGGTAGTAGTGCCAAGAACGATGGAAAAATCATCTATAATCTATTCAGCGAATGTACTCCGGAGATCCATGCTCAGCAGAAGCGACCTATCTCCATGCACTATTCCCTTAAGGGAATACTATCACTTGAGCCCCATATAGATGTGATGATTCGGTATTTCTGTCAACGATTGGAGGAAAACTTTATCGATGCACCAAACGGCACCCAAATATGTGACATTGGAGAGTGGATTTCATTTTGTAAGTCGAGTAACCTTTCTTATTCGAAAAAGAAGATCATTCAGACTGATTTGGAGCAGATACCTGGGACGTTGTTGGCCAGGTTTTATTTAGTCAGCCTATAGGATACCTGGAGAAGGGCTGCGATTTTTTTTAATCACACCGTACGAACTGCAGATATTGCGATGGACTACTTTTCATTAGTAGGACAAATGCCAATCCTCGACCGCCTATTTGACAAAAATCCTATTTACCGGTTTGGGCCGCCCTCTTTTGGCCCCATCACGAACATCTCGATCCAGCATCTAGTAGATCGGCTTCAGAACAACGACACCGACTATCATGACCCTAGCAAGCCTGACTTCCTTGACAAGTTTATCGAAGCGAAAGAGAAATATCCAGACGTGGTCGATGATACGCAAATTGTTTCTTACCTAATGTTCAATATGATTGCGGGAGCCGACACAACGGGCATCACGCTCAACGCAGCGCTCTACTTCTCGCTGAAGCACCCACATGTCTGGGAACGCCTAAGATCTGAGATCCCAACGGAAAGTTTTAGTTCGGGACCAGCGGCGTACAAAGATACAAGAGAATACCCATACTTGAATGCCATTGTTCGGGAGGCAATGAGGTGTCATCCCGCTGTTGCAATGCTTCTGGAGCGATATGTACCCAAAGGAGGACTTGACCTTCCCAACGGACATCATATCCCAGCTGGTTGTGTGGTGGGAATGAACCCTTATGTCGTCGCGCGCAATAAGTCTGTCTGGGGTGAAGATGCCGATGTGTTTCGGCCGGAGCGTTGGCTACGCAATGAGAAACTCGAAACCGAGGAAGAGTTCGAGAAACGTCTCCTTCTGATGAACAATACCGACCTATCATTTGGAGGTGGAAGTCGTGTCTGTATCGGTAAACACCTGGGTCTTCTTGAGGTGTACAAAGTGCTTGCAACTCTTGTGTCCCGCTATAATATTCATCTGGTTGATCCGAAGAAAGATTGGAAGACCCACAACAGCTTTTTTGTTCGACAGAGTGGTATTAAAGTGAGACTATCCCGTCGTGAATGATGAAGGGTGCTCATTGATGTTGGTGGGTGGAGTTCTATCACGATGAACTTCGAAATCAGCTACGACAAACTGATATAACCCACTCTTTTCGGCGGTTTTGACAATACTTGTTTTTCCTTTTTTTTTTTTTTTCCTTTCTCTCTATTCCAACCCAGATGTCAGTTGGAATTCAAGAATTACCAAGGAAAAATTAATGGTATTTTTCAGTATCACATTTCCGAGTTCAGAATTCTAATTGTAGCTGGCATACAACCTTGATCGGCTGGGGCAGCTGGATTTGAGCATCTCCAATATGAACCCAGTCTCCCTGAGGGCCTTCGGCCTCTTAGCTACTTCATCGTTCTTCAATCCCATGACCACAGGTGAAACTATGTCATTAGGAAAGGAATACTCCTCTACCACTTCCTCAGCACATGTAAAGGTATTTGTCAAACGAGCAACGCAAGTACTGTCTGCTGTGAGAGCCATAACATGCATCTCCACGGATTTACCACGCAGCGGATGGTAAAAATCAATGATTTTCACGTACTCATCTTCGGAAAAGTCATTAGCGCAAACAAGAATCTGCTCAGCTGGACAAGATGTTTCTTCGGATCTGGAAGTCAAGGCTCAAGCCGTAAAAGCAAATAACTCCCTGTAGATGGGCTGTTAAGTTCACTTCCAAAAGCCAGTTTTGTCGATTTCGGAGGATGAATTTGCAGGTTGCTGGGGATCTCAGTGGCATTCGTGTGAATGAAACCAAGTTTCTTTTTGATTGAGATTGGAACATTAATGTCATATTGTGTCGGTGCTCTCTCGGGATCTTTTATGGTTTAGACCATCTCGGACTCCGCTCCGATACTCGTCGGGTTGCCGACCTAAAACTCTGAACATTGCCGTGCCATTCGGCTTCGGTCTTGCTTCTAGTAGTACTTAGATATGATCCCGGAAGTTTAATCGAACAGGAAAATAAGAATAGGTACAGTAGATCTTTAATGCTTCTCAATGCTTTACAGAGATTTCAAAATGGATGTCTCCACCAATTTCGGGTCAAATGCCGATCCACCTACATGAGTCAAAGTTTTTAAGACGTAATTCTTTAAATTTCTATCGGGTCTCAAACTGCACAGGCGCTGAAATTGGTCATTCAGAATGATTTCTGAAAGGGCTCAAAAAAAAATGACGGTCAAATTAGAACACAAAAAGACCTCCTGTGAGGCTCGGGGGATTGATCTCGATCGGGATTTCTCACATCCATTTAATTTTTCGCTGGTATGATATGTTGCACGTCTTAGCTCGGGCAGCCGTTAATATGAACCAAACAGCGCCGAAAGCTTCATATTGTAGTTGCAGGAGTATATTTTGTATTCAACAGTTCATTGGGATCTTCTATTGCATCCGGGGCCCATGATGAGCTTTCCGAATATTTTCACATCCCAGGCGATAGCATAGAAATGGTGCTTCCGACCTCGCTTTATATGGCCGGTTTTGCCATAGGTATGTCACCCAACTTCAAGTCTAATAACCAAAGAGTCCAGCTAACTTTCTGTAGGTCCTATTCTTTTTGGACCCTTGAGCGAGTATTTCGGGCGAAAGCCGGTCCTTACTATTACCTACTCCATATATCTCATATTCACCATGGGATGTGCGTTAGCGCCGAACTTTGCAGCGCTTCTTATTTTCCGATTCTTTTGTGGATTGGGAGGGTCAGCACCAAATGCCATATTGGGTGGTCTATTCTCTGACATCTATGAAGATCCCCACCAGCGTGGATTAGCAATGTCTTGGTTTATGTTTGCAACAACATTCCCGCCTCTGCTAGGACCGATTATCTCGGGCTTCATTTCAACCATTACTTGGAGATGGACTTTCTGGGCAGGCCTTCTCATCGCGGCTCCTGGTTTTCCGCTTCTGGTTACCATGCCTGAGACATATGTTCCAGTTTTGCGATTGGAGAATGGGAATTCTGCCAACAAAAAAGATATTTCAGACCAGAAGAATATCGGTCACCTCCCCGGTGGAGATTCGTTCTTTTCTAAAATGGGCGTTGTTCTCAGTCGCCCATTCTCGATGTTTTTCCACGAATCGATTGTCTTTTGTTGTTCGATGTACCTCGCCCTTGTTTACGCGACTTTATATTTATATTTCCAGGCATATCCTATCGTCTTCCAAGGTAGGTTCTGCTACCATGCACACCATCGAACTTCACTGACACCTACAGATTTATACGGTCTATCTGCTGGCATTTCTGGCCTGGCTTTCCTTCCAAGTGAGACCCTTCGCCATTTCCAAACTTCGATACTAATACTAATCACTTCTTAGTTCTGCCGGGGTCAATCATGGCATTCCTCGTCTTTTTCTTGTACAGCTCGCATCACGCCAAAGCATTGAAATCCGGAAGGTCCTGGGCTAAATTAGAAGAATATCGCCGCCTACCTCTTGCTTGCATTGGTGCACCGGCAATCCCAATAGCTCTCTTCTGGCTTGGATGGTCTTCGAGACTTTCCATCCATCCAGTGATGCCGATGATGTCCGGAGTTTTCTTCGGGTTCGGTTACTTGTTGATTTTCATCGCACTCATCAACTATCTCACTGACGCGTACAAACAATTCTCAGCTTCGGCCGCGGCTGCGGCGAGTACATCGCGATCTATATTTGCGGTATTTCTGCCTATGGCTACAAACGCCATGTATACCAAATTGGGGATTGACTGGGCAAGCTCGTTGCTGGGCTTTTTTTCCTTGGCTATGGCTATCATCCCGTTCGTGTTTATTAAAAAGGGTACTTGGATTCGTGCAAACAGTCGATTCGCACAAATGGCGCAATAGAAAACTTATCTTATGTGGGCTAGTTTGATCTTATTTTCAATATATCCATACTATCGGCTTCCATCAAGCTATGTTAGTAGATGTATAACTATGCATCAGGGTGTACATATTCTGCATTGTATGGGAGACCAAATAAATGCAAGGACTACTCTCAGTCGAACATAGGCCTGCTGCTATAAAGTGCCCACAACAATGTGTAAATGTGAAGTTGAGGACACTTCTTCTAAAGCGACGGATGTTTCTAGGAAGTAATTGATATTGTTAGGTTCCTCATCTAGCTACATAATCTATTTGCTTACATCAAACTGTGGTTGGTATCCATATCCTGCCGTCTAGTTCTTAGCGGATTCTAGAAAGTTGTCAGCACCATATAACAAAATGTCACTTGTTAACTCTTACCCTTCTGGACATCGGCCTTGACATCATGAGATTTCTCGTCCTTCTTGTCGACGACAGCATCCTTGGCAACAGAGGCACGGCTGGTCAAGCTGGCGTCGCTGTTTTTAGCAACGCCCTTGTTGGCGTCCATGGGGGCTTGAGCTCTAGTGCCCTGGGTGGACTCAGAGACGTAGTTCGGCGTTATGAAGTATAGAAATATTAGTGTTTAATGCAGCTAATAAATCCTCCATGAGGGTTGCTAACTTTGACGGTCTCCATGATGATTAGAGGGGTATTGATTGGGTGTTTTGGTAGAAGGTTTGCGAGTTTGAATGTATGATAAGTAGATGATGAATAGAGAATAATTAGTTGAAACGCCCAAGAGAAGGCTTTGTATAATCAGAAAGCTGTTTGTCCCTGTAGAACATCATTGCACCAACAATCTTAGAAGAAGTAGGCCCAGGTAATGGCAACAAAGACGCTAGAAGAGTAAACAAATCCCAGGATAAGTCGTAAGTCACAATTACTCACCATGGTAAGATCTAATGATATGTAACAGAGAATCTACGTGGTTGAGATTGGAGAAATAACACTGTAGAATTCTCTGCTTGCGGTTGGACGGAGAGGAGGAGGAGAGAAGGAGAGAGAAAGAGAGACTATCTACTGCACAAAGAGGATCTGTCCCAAGTGGGCCCTGGGCCTCAGGCACCCAGGCACCCAACAATATGTCTGGCCAGACAAAATCAACAATATTCAAACCTCACCACAGCCTCACTCTCACGCCAAAGAGCAGATCCTAAGGGCCACAAAAAATATCCTACACCAACATACTTTCTGAACTAAAGCACAACTCTTAACACTATCTCACATTCTCTCGCATTTTATATCTCTTCCACACCGGGGATATTTCATTGATCTAATGCAATTTAGCAATTTAGGGAAAGCTTGTTACATTTATTAATTTCTACCTCTTCTCTAATAGTATGCATTTGAGTCACTGGATATGTTCTTTCTTATAACTTTATATTCAATCATCTGATCCTGCTGCGATACAGCACTACTTCGATCGCTGGTTGATTTATATGGCCTAACACGTCGATATCTTAATCCTCCTAATATGAGGAATAAAAATAAAAAACATACAACAGTGAGGATTCGCTGGTGGTCACCCACCCAACTACTAACTCACCGGCGTGTGGCTTAAGTACGGCTGAGCGGACGGGAAGCCCTGTTTTCCACACCCTATGGTCGTATGTATAATTTTATGTATGGGAAGGGATGATAGAATAACGGGAATGCAGCTATTATGCCATAAGAGAAGAGGGTGCACTATAGATAGGGTGAGAATCTGGGTGAGAAGCGGTGAGAAGCGGTGAGAATCCTACGCGACCACAGGCCTAGCCTTAGAGAGTTTAGTGTTATCAAAATGGTCTCCCAGCTAGGATCTTCCCTTCATGATATTTTTGTCTAACAAAGAGAACTGCACTGTAGCCTAAAGGCTAATCTAAAAGGCTTGGGATTTGCCGTGCTTTTAAGATTAGCCTAGAAAATGAAAAGAACCTTACTAAGAGCTGCGCACACAATAGCAACGACGAGGAGCAACTTTGCCATCTGGGCGAGAATCTACATTTTCGCTGAACTATGTAGAATGATGGTGAGGCTGTTGAAATGAAAGCTGCTCATATATCTATATGTTTGTTATTGTTGACAGGTATCCATCTGATCAATGCCCTGTTTGTCAGGCCTCACTTCTTTGCTAGTATATTAGCTAGCCTCTTGCAAATGGAGAGTTAACCTTCTTCTTCTTCTCTCTCCTTCTGGCTCTTGCTGCCAGATCAGTTATATTTCGAGATACCCCTGCATGACGTTGGGGCTTAATCCTATTGGGTTGGTGATGAGCTTAAGAGCCCTGCCGATATACGTCTTTGTGAGATCTACAAACCGGACGCTCGACAACAAGCGGCACTTAGAAGAACAAGACAAGTCAGGGCGAGCAGAGAAGAAATTAAAGGCCCAGGAGACCGAACATACAGACTTCGTGCTTAGCCCCGAGATGACCGCCAACGAGGTTATGGAATTGTACACCCCGCTATTTTCTCGTTTAAGTTGGTCAACTGGTGTGTTACGTGTGTTACATTATTGAAAGGCCTTTCACTAGAAAATACTGTTATTGCGGGAAGAGAATTTGATATTCTGCTTTTGATCTTATGAAGACATCGTAACCCATCACCTTATCATTCCATAATCATAATACTCTTTCACACATAACTCTGTACATACGACCATAGGGTGTGGAAAACAGGGCTTCCCGTCCGCTCAGCCGTACTTAAGCCACACGCCGGTGAGTTAGTAGTTGGGTGGGTGACCACCAGCGAATCCTCACTGTTGCATGTTTTTTTTTTTCTCATCTTACTTCCCCTTCCTTTTGATAAGCTTTGTTTATATTTTTGTGGATTTGTGAATCATGAAGCTAACCCAACGCAGCGTCTTTGCGATATCACAAACCCAACCTCCTCTCCCTCCGCTACCAAGGAAGAGAATCCATACCACCATCTTCGCATCACAGTTACCAGCGGCGGATGCCATGGTTTCCAATATATGATGTCCCTAGAAGGGTCTTCTAAAATTGACCCTGAAGAGGATACCGTGTTCGAAGGAGAAGCAGATGAAGCTGCAACAGAGTCAGCTGGCGAGGCTAAGGTCGTTATGGATGAGCCCTCGCTCGAGCTGCTGCACGGTAGCACTGTGGACTATACCACCGAGTTGATCGGGAGTCAGTTCAGTATTGTGGATAACCCCCGCGCAACAAGTAACTGCGGTTGCGGGACAAGTTTCGATGTCAGTGATTGAGCAATTTGTCCCTTGGAGGGATTGGAGAGATGATATTTCGTGTTTTCTTCCTTTTCTTCTATTATTTTATGTACATCATACTGCATTCTGCACACTGGAAAGATAGATAATTACATGCCATACCCCTCTTCTCTTACATTGGTCAGACTATCAACATCGTCGATTTGTATAAGATCGCCTTAAGCTAGAAGCGGTGTGGATGGAAGGTATGTAGGCCGCAAGGCACGGATACTTTTTTACCTCACGCTGTTCTTCTCCCTACAACATACAAACGTCTCCTTCTCAGGGTCTTTGCACTTCTCGCAGAATTCAGTTAATATGGTCAAATTTAGTACCTTGACTTCTCTCACACATTTGACACAAGTCGCTTTTGTAGGAGGCAATGTGCATACTCATAGTTCCCAGCTTAGGGACATTGTTCCTAAGCGTGAAGCTCTCTACGTTGGTGGACGATACACGAACATCACAGCAAGTCTTGATTCCAACTAGTTCTATGCCTATCTAAGATTGCAAAACAGGACAATGCAACCAATGCTACATCACTGGCTATGATAGGGCAAATTTACGTAGAGAAGCTTTCCCTGAAGCCAGCCCCGGCAAACCCACCACTTCCTATTATCTTCATTGCAGGAATGGCCCAGACCGGCACCAATTTCCTTGATACTCCAGACGGACGGCCAGGATGGGCATCTTATTTTATTTCCAAAGGCCACACAGTCTACCTCTCAGACCAGCCGGAACGCGGCCGCTCCTTCTGGTTTTCCGGACAGGGAAGTATGGGGTCCATTGGCCCCCCCAATTCTGTCTCCGATATTTTTACCGACGGAGCAAACAACGGCAACCAATGGCCACAGGCGAAGCTTCACACACAATGGCCTGGCACCGGTCGCATTGGCGACTCAACTTTCGACGCTTTCTATAGAAGCCAGGTACAGTTCCAGACCGACAACTTGATAAGCGAAGAACAAAATGCGCAGGCATATTCAGCTCTAGTCGACCTCGTAGGCGACTGCTATATCATCAGTCACTCGCAGGCGGGTGCATACAGTTAGTATCTTCAGCCAAACACTATGACTCGCTCAAGTGGTTAACGATTGAGTAGGCTGGAGGGTTGGAGACATGCGCCCAGACCAAGTAAAGGGTATTGTCCAGCTCGAGCCGTCTGGTCCACCGTTCACGTTCCGCCCACCGTTTGGAAATGACCCGGCTTTCGCTTTCGGTCTCACTGACCTCGAAATCGGATACGAACCGTCTGCAGGCGAGAATGCCGAAAATATTGACACAACGATCGAGCCAGCAACCGACGCTGATCATGAAGAGTGTATTATGCAGAAGTCCCCAGCGAAGCAATTGACGAACCTGGCCAAAATCCCAGAACTTGTTGTTACTGGCGAAGCATCGTTCCATGCGCCATACGATTACTGCACCGTCAAGTATCTGAAGCAAGTTGGTGTAGACGTTGAGTACGCGGATCTAGGTAAAGAGGGCATTCATGGCAACGGGCATATGTTCTTCATGGAGAAGAATAACCTTGAGATCGCAGACCGGGTGTATAAGTGGCTGAAAAAGCACTAGTCTACGCATAATAAAGTCAATCTCCTCACTGTATTGTCCCATAGTTGAATATCCCAAGATGGCGTCTCATCTAGACCTCAGGATAGCCCACAAATGGGCCCAACCCCCAGCCCATTGGCCCCCATCAAAGCCCATTTCTGTGCACAAATATAGTCTTGGCACGTATAAAGTAGCTGATTAATGGCTGTATTTTGCGCATGTACCAACCTGTATATTCAGTATTATTATATTATCATAGTAAGAAGTGGGAATTAAGTAGATATTATACTGATTT
>JNNR01000586.1:0-16828 GCA_000733025.2 Penicillium nordicum | reverse complement strand
GGTATTATACCATGGAGATCATGTGACTTCGAGTACTGGATATACCATATATTACGTTTAGTCATCATTACCGCACAGATTGTTGAAATAGCGGGTTTTGTCATTTTAGAAAGACAGAGAGTTCTCAATATCAGCCATTTTACCCATACAGTTCAATACGCCAGTTTTCTGTCAGTTATAAGCCCGGAATCGTTCTAATAAAGATCAAATCGAAGATCAACCCTACTATCGCCGAAACTGAGGTAGTCAAAGCGACAAAAGAGAAGTCGTCTACCTAGCGACGAAGCAACCCCTAAATCGAAGAAAAATCGGAAATCTGTCCACAATAAAATCATGGCCGAATACCTCTCCGCGGGTATATCCTCCCGCGTTATCCTAAAGGACACAGCAATATAGGATCTATAGCTTGCCAATATCGAGTCAATTACAGTGCAATTTGACGTTTAGGAGCTATTTGATCCTAGTTAAGAAGAGGAACTAGAACCTCTAAAAGCACTAGGAAAGGTTATCTCGATAGCCGAGGCACAGAAGGAGTATAAAGATAAATAGTTTAAATCGTTAAAAATGCTTCAATCGGAATGGTCAATCGACAACACTATATATACCTAGCAAAAGAAGGGGTTAAATATAGTAGTAATAGCTATCCGAAATAGCGTTTACCCGAACTACTAACCTTTTATTATCGACTATAAGACTCTATATAGTCTGCTCCGAAACCTTCGTTAACGATTCGCTGCCGAATGCGACCTAACAAACGCTACTAGGCTCCGTTAATTATAGAGAAACCTAGACAGAGGGTTAGAAAGGAACATAGATATCGATAAGTGGCTATTGAACTAGGAGATAGTTTAGGCAAGGTATAAGAGAGCAAAGATGCCGGAAGCAGATGACGCTCCGACTCAGTTCCTTGATACTATCTTAGTGATGTCACCTAGATTCCACGAGATATAGACTCTGAGACTATAAGACAAAGAAGATATCGGATTCACTGAGCTTCTCAACCGATATAGAGCTCACTAGAAGATCACCTATAGTAAGCTAGCCGCTGCTAATCAAAGGGGTATCTCTAAAGCTGCCTTCTCGACGTGGCAAGGCCACGAAGAAGCAAAGCTAGGGTAAGCGTCGTTTAGTATGAAACTATGCCTATACGGGGTAAACGGAGGCAAGCACGCACCCTAGAGATGCTGGGAAATATATGACGAAAACAAGCCCTCTGGATATAGAGGAAACAAAGAAGCTAAGCAGAAATGGGATAGAGCCATGAAGGCTAACCCTGCTTAGAAGGCCTGGGTTGATAAGAAACGTCTAGAAACCCAGGGCCAAGTATAGGGGAAGGCACCACAGCAAGCCAATGCCACCCTTGAAGAAGATGAATTGACATATGGATTCTTCTCTATATAGGCTAGCACGCCACCGGCGGCTAGGCTACAGGCAAGTAGGCTAAAGGCCGGCGAGCCATAGACTACTAAGCCCTAGGTAGGCAAGCCCTAGGTAGGCAAGCCCTAGGTAGGCAAGCCCTAGGTAGGCAAGCCCTAGGCAAGTAAGCCCTAGGAAGGTAAGCCCTAGGTAAGCAAGCCCTAGGCAAGTATTCCAACCACTACCACCGTTATATCCACCTAAACCCAAGATACCGAACCGGTTGGGAAGAGATAGGTAGTCGACACTGGCGCACAGATGTATGTATGTAATAACCGAGAGTTATTTGAGACTTTCGAAGACGTACAGAGCAGCGTCAAAGTAGGGGATACGGAAACAAGCATCGACGGGGTAGGCACTATAGTAATCTATGGTGTCAGCGCAGTCGATGACAAAGCAGTCAAAATGAAGCTATACAACACCAAGTACTCGCCTAATTTCTATAGTAATCTGATATCTAATGGATTGATGATGAAAGCGGGGCTGGTAATGAACTTTAGGAAGAACTGTATCGAAACAACTGCTGGAAAACCGGTATATAGAGTATATTAGGACCAGAAGTTGATATAGTTGATGCAACCGAAGGGGTTTCAGAATCCTAAAAAGACGTTAAAGGACTTGGTTTTTGCTGCTACAAAGAAGTCAGCAAGAGAACTATAATCAGAAGAATCAGTCTAAACTTGGTATAGACGCCTAGGCTATATCGGCTAGTAGCGCCTTACTAAGCTAGCAGAGATAACTAAGGGGATTACTATTAAAAGCAACCCTAGCAAGAACGAAAAGTAGGTATGTGAAGCTTGTCAATTGGCAGATACTCCGAAGTAAATCTCTCGCCGGAAGATAGGCTAAGTATATAGTATATTTGGACGTGTCCACTTCGACCTAATGCAGAATCAACCTGCTTATAATGGATATATCTGGTTAACGCATTTTTACCTTGATGGTATTAAGTGCCACTTTGTCTTTATATATACCAAGAAAAGTGACTGCCAAATCGTTGTTAGGAAGTTCCTAGTATTAGTTAAGAACTGGTTGAAGATAGAGATCAGAGTGTTCCACTATGATAACGAGCGGAGCGTAGGTTATGAAGTTGAAACCATGATTGAAGCCGAGGGATGTACAATTAAGTATTTACCACCTGGCTTACTAGAGATGAACGGTCCTGCCGAGAGATCTGGGGGGATGGTAGTAAGAACTGCTAGAGTTCTGATCAATGATATAGATCTCCCTAAGAACCTATGGCCAGAGGCAATGTATATAGCAGTATATATCCTAAATAGGACACTAATATAGATTAAGGATGATACCGGCGGTAATTAATGGATTATACCTTGGAAAGAATTGATGAAGCACGCCGCACTAGACGGTATCTATTACCAGACAATCAACCTTTCGAATGTAAGGTTGTATGGATGCTTGACGTACTCGAGAATCATTAAGAGAGTGTAGTCAGATAAGATGGCACCTAGAGCAGAGATAGGATATCTCGTGGGGTATGTCTCTAAGAACCTATATAAGATATGGTTCCCCTACAAAGGCTGTAATGGAAGGGTCGACGTCGTTAGGGATGCCGTTTTCGACGAAACAAGGCGGTATTCGAAATCGATGCCTGATACAGAAGATGCTATTAGTACCATAACAGACAGACTAGGCATATGGCCGCAGGTGCTTACCACTGAAGAAGCACAGGCTGAGATTAGCACCTAGATGGAGATGCCGAGATCGATAGCTAGGATAGCACTGCAAGATGAAACTGAGTATACCGAGCAAGCCAGAGATGAAACTGAGTATGCCGGGCAAGCCAGAGATGATACAGTTGATATAGCTGCCGACGCAGCTGATGTAGCTGATGATGTAGTTGATGTAGCTGATGATGCAGTTGAAGCAGTTGATGATGAAGATGATGAAGAGGTTAGGCAGAGAACCCCGCTGTAGATAGGAAAGGAGGCAGCCAGTCTGCCTACCCCACCGTTAATGATTAGACCAAGGGAGCAAACAAAGGGAGAGCAAACAAAGGGAGAGCAAACAAATCCCTAGAGAGGCCTGCCAGGAAGCTTCCTAGGAACCTTCCTAGATATGCCATACTCCCCACTACCATCAAGATCACCACTGCTATTAAGATCATCACTATCAAGACCAGCCTTAGTATCCCCAAATCCATCAAATCCATCGATCCCATCGAATCCAGCACCCCGAGAAACCATATTATCGTCGCTAGATCCGATTTCCGTGATCCCGTCGATCGAAACTGGGGGGGTGGAGAGGGATATAGAAGTGAGAGATGATATGACAGATGACGAAGCAGAGATAGAGAGATAGCTACAAAGGGAGATAGTATACTCGCCGTCCCATCGAGACCAGTCCCATCGAGCGTCCTCCTAAGCATCGTCATCATCATCCTAAAGAGCACCAAGAGATATATCAGGTAATATCGATATATCAAACGTCATCACCGGCAGCAGATCTAGGAGACCAAGGACGGATCCAGATTATGCTACATACCTATCTCTTAAAGACCAAGCAGAATCACCAAGCTTGCTTTATGCCTTCTCCACAGGCATAAATAAACGATTTGACAAAAAGCTCCACCGTGATGAATTACCTCCGCCACCAGAGAACTGGTCCTAAATCAAGGCACACCGGTTCGGTAAAGAGTTTATTACGGCAGCTAGCTTCGAAGTCCAAACGTTAAAGAAGAAAGAAACCTATACTAAGGTGCTAATTCCGAATCAAAGAGGAATACAGGTGCTACCTTTGAAATGGGTTTTTATATATAAATTCGACGCCGACGGATTTCTCGAGAAGTTTAAAGCGAGAATCTGCGTTCGAGGTGACCTTTAATGGTTATCTACCGAAGAGAAAAGAGCGGCTATACTAGCTGTTAAAATAGCGAGAGCTATCTTTGCCTTAGTGGTAGCATTTGACCTTGATATGATGCAGAGAGACGTGGTCACTGTATTCTTGAACTTAGTACTATAAGGTGAGGTCTATACTAAGTGTCTACTAGGATTCGAAGTCTTAGGTCAATGCTAGCTACTCTATAGGGCGCTCTACGGCTTACGAATGTCACTAAGATTATAGTAGTAAGAAGCAATAAGGATACTAGTCAAACTAGGCCTTACCCTAGTGCTAGAAGATCCGTGTATCTTTATTACAAATGGCATCATCGTCTTCTTCTACGTCGACGACATCATTATTGTGAACCATCTAGATCCTTACTATGCTAAGCAAGCCGCTAAGCTAGATCAAGAGATTAAGAAGTAATAGGAATTACAAGAACTAGACGCAAACTGGTTCTTAAATATACGCATTCTCAGAGACAGAGATTAGAAGAAGCTATGGCTATATTAAGACAGCTATATTGAGAGTATAGTAGCTAAGTATAACCTAATTACCACTAGGAAAGTAGGATCTCCCCTAGCTGCTAAACCCCTTCTGCCGTACGATAGAGTAGTATCACCGAGTCAGATTTATGGTTTCTAGGCTAAGGTTAGATCTGCTCAGTATACTACTACCATCTCCCGGCTAGATATAGCAAAAGCCACAGCTAAATTAGCTAAATTCTTAATAAACCCCGGTCCGAAGTATATCGATGCTATCGACCGAGTCATTCAGTATCTATATAAAACTAGGTACTGGGCCATCGAGTATAGTACCAGAGAAAAACAAAACAACAACTAAGGTTCAAACGTAACACTGAATCCCGTGACGCAGAGTCTCTAGCTTACTACAAAGTCAGTTGAATTTACAAGCGATGCTTCATTCGGAGACAATAAAGATAGGAAGAGTTCCGAAGGCTATATCTATAAGTTGTACGGCGGTCTAATCGATTAGAAAGCTTCGAAACAGAAGACAGTGACGACGTCGACAACTAAGGCAGAGCTTCTTGCTCTAGCAGAAGCCGGAAAAACCGTCCAATAGTGGCGTCGAGTCCTCGAAGCACTGGGCTTCCAACTAGATCATCCCTTGTCCATTATATGTGATAATCAGCAGACAGTCGATCTATTAACGAAGGAAGGATCGACGATGTATACGAAGCTGCGGCATATAGATATCAATCGATCCTAGATGAAGCAAGAAGTTAGTGTAGGCCGAGTCAAAGTGGACTAGGTTCCAACTGCGGCTATACCGGCAGATGGCCTTACGAAGGCGCTTCCAAAATAGAAGCAGCATCTCTTCCGAGAGATGATTGGGATGAGAGAAATCAGGCATCTGATTCACCCAGAAAAAGAGGAGATTTAAAGAAGTGAAATTAAAGAAAAGACAGCTCTTGAAAGCCAGGAAAATGCAGGCTTTAAGAGCTGGGGGGTGTGTCAAAGTGCAGGGTTGCATACGTGGATTTACATGGTATTATACCATGGAGATCATGTGACTTCGAGTACTGGATATACCATATATTACGTTTAGTCATCATTACCGCACAGATTGTTGAAATAGCGGGTTTTGTCATTTTAGAAAGACAGAGAGTTCTCAATATCAGCCATTTTACCCATACAGTTCAATACGCCAGTTTTCTGTCAAATACCATTGATTGGACCCTACATTTTACAATACGGCCCACGCCAACAGTTATGAGCCCGGTTCGCACTGAATGAGACCACTGTAGTTGGAATACAGTATCTAGCCCGCTGCTAGAAGTGTCTCGCAACCCCGAAGCTATTCTGAAGCTGTACAAAGCTACCCCTGAGTCCAGTAATGGAGGCAGCATCAATCCTCTCCGCCATGAGGGGCGAAAAACTGAAGGACTCGCCGCAGTGGCTCACCTGGTTTGCAAAGGTGCAGCTATATGCCGTACAAAAGAATGTATGGGATCTATGCAATCCAGATCTCACCACGACAACCGATCTCGCTAATAAACGACCTGAGCCTCTCCAAGAACCGACGGAACCCAAATATCCCGAGGAAGGCGATGAGAGGGACCGAAGGACCTGGCGAGACCGTATGGATGTGTACAAAGTGAAGTACACAAGATGGGAGAAGCAGGCAAAGGGACTGAGCAATGTAAATGAATATATCCTCACATACCTTGATCCAATCCACCATCTCTCTCTAGTTGCATATCGTACTCCGTATGATAGGCTTGTGTATCTAAAGTCTCGTTTTGCCCGATCAACCGCGTACGAAGAAGAAATCCGTATGAAGTGGAAGGTCTTTGCAATGCAGAAGCCGACAGGAGATATCGAGGAATGGCTTCAACAGTGGAACTCACTAAGAGAGCAAGCCGTCAGTCTTGGTATCAATGATGGAGATGCAAATAGGGATTTCCTACACGCAGTGAAAGAGGTGCTCCCTATCTGGTGGCAAGGGAAATACCAGGAGATTGTTATGGACAAGAAGGTGTACGATACTCGAGATCTTCTCGAATCATTCCGCGCTATGAATCGTGAGATAGATGTTCAAACTGTGACCTCAACCAATGCTCCAAAAGGTGCATTTTCAACCTGGCAAGGACACCAAGAAGCGAAGCCGGAAGTGAAGCAAGAGAAGCTCCCATTTGAGAAGAGACGCTGCCCGTGTGGTAGCACTCACCCAAGGCATAAGGTTGCCACTTGTTTATATCATGAATGAAGCAATTCGACCGGAGGGATACACTCTTAATGAGCGTACGCTGGAGAAAGCGAAGAAGAAGTTAGCAAAGGACCTCGCTTGGAAGCAATTGGTGGATAAGGTGGTTGCTGAAGCTCAGCCAAAGGCTGAATATGCTAACCAGGTTAGCTTTGCCACCACCCACCAAAGACACGAAGCTGTACAGATCAGCAAGCATGTGCTATCTGTAGCAAAAAGTGATGAGCCCTCCCTCGCTGCCATGAGCCCCGCGAGCGTAAAAAGGTGCTTCGCAGGATAGGTCTGCGTCAACAACAATCCTCGCAGGATAGGTCTGCGTTATCAATATGCCTCGCAGGGGGGTGCTGCGAAAACAAGACTACCTCGCAGGATAGGTCTGCGTCAACAAGACTACCTCGCAGGGGTGCGCTGCGTTACCAAGTGAACTCCGCAGGGGGACGCTGTGATGACAAGTGAGACCCGCAGAAGACCGCTGCATTACCAAGTTCTCTGCAGGAGACCGCTGCATTAACAAGTTCTCTGCAGGAGACCGCTGCATTACCAAGTTCTCCGCAGCCTAGGCCCTGCGTCAACAAAGCGCCTCGCAGGGACATCTGCGACAACAAGAGCCTCTAGCCCGTGCAGGCACCTCTTCGTGGTGCTAGGGACCAGTATTCGAGTGTTCCAAGAGTATTCGGAGAAGCAAAGACCTGCGCAACATCTTCATCGTCTGTTCATTGTTCCGTAGGGTCATCATTGGATACATAGAAGGGGCCCTAGTTAATTGTCCTCGGTTCTAGATCTCCTCTTCAGGATTAGTAGACCTTTAGACAGGTCAGGCTAAGATTCACATACCTGCGACGTGGATATTCGCGCTCTTGCCTTGGGAATACACGCAGGGCTGTACAGTAGATCAGCTCAGTCGGCTGGGGCGGAGAGACATCAGACATCTTCGCATAGACGTTTGGACCAGCCAGCCCAGGTCTTGTCTCTTTGATTGGCTGGTTGTAAAGTGGATTTGCTGAGAACAATATCTTCCACAGGCACTGTATGGCTTGCTGGTCCATGTTGTATTCTACTGTACAAATGTTAGTACAGTACGAATTTGAGTACTGGGTCAAAGGGAAAGAACTTATCAAGTGCCTCAGACAAGGCCTGCTCGACTTTGCGTAGTCAAGTGATAGAATCGTAGAGCAAGTTTCTAGGGATAGAGGCCATATTTGGCTGCTCGGCTCGACCTGTCGCGCAAGTCCTCTGCTTGGTAGGAAGAGTTGAGAGACACCTCCTAATTGAGGCCTATTGAAACCCGTGTCTCCTTTTCACCGCAATTATTTCCAGCGACAGCTGCTTTTGCCTTTAGATGCTCAGCGAGAGAGACTAGTAAGAGTGGTGTTGAGAAAAGAGATGCTGAGTCGGTCAAGAAACGTTGGTTGACTGTTGAAACCTTCACGGCCCTCTTAAATTGAGGCTTCGTGGGAGATATTCAATCCGCAATGACACGTCCGTATTTCTTGTCCTGATCACCTCATCCGTGAGCGATTCAACGTTGAATCACCGACAAGCACCTACAATTCCATCCCTAGCAATCGTGGTCTTTTTCGCCTGGCCTCGCTTTAGTGTTGTGTTGGTTATATTGAGCTTTATGGGTCCGTCCATCTAGACTGCAGAAAAGGTCACGGTAGGATGGATATGCGGGTGCTCGACCCGTCAACCGTTAAAGCTTGGCCACACATTGTGAACACTCAATTTTCGAACTTATGACTTTAAAGAGACATTAGTCAAGCCTTTTTTTTCGTTTTATTTTTTCGTTTTATTTTTTCGAACTTCTTTTTTTTTATTATTATGAGTTTTACAATGTTCTATTTATCGAATTGAGTCTTTCAACGAAAGTGAAGAGATATCCGGTTGAAGTATATTTCCCCAATAAGCGTTCAATCTTGCCCTTAACATATTAAGGCTCTATTAGTTTCCCCATCAACCCATTGATCACTATCCCTTCTATCAAATTCACTGCTAATCACCCACAAAAATTAAAAACAAATTCATTCAAAAGCTGTCTGCGTTAATTGACCAACCTAACCTCGGTGATCGTAAAGCCCAGTGCATAGTCACCATATTTGCATAGTCTATAAGATCACACCAAGGCCTAATAGAAACAGTATTCCCTAGGTCTTGAATTTCTCCTACGGACAAAATGGATGCCGCGAATAGCTTGCCAGACCAGGAAAAAGGAGAACAGCAGCCCGGTAAATTGCCAAGCCTTAGTGATAAAGACAATAATCAGGAAACTTCTAATAATGTTCCTCCAATAGTAAGTAAAATGACTCGGCTTCAAATGCTTTGGCTAACCATCGCAGCCCTCCCGTTCGCAACACGAAGAAGAAACAAGACATACCTTAGCGACCGAGCCCTTTCAACCCATCCTGAATGTGCTAGCAGACCTCGAACGCGACGATCCCAAGTTTGCCTTTCCAGCAGCCCGACTTATTAGACTCTATCGACGCCTATAGGAGTCGTACGTATCCAAGCACATTAATAGACAGAAGCTAGAGCAGAGCAACCAGATCTTAAAGGAGGCTGGTGCGTCCTTGAGAAAAGAGAGGGACGGTCTCCAGCTTCACCACAATAAGCAGGTAGCTCGACTGCGCTTTTTCGAACAAGCACTGGAATCATCTCGGGAACGACTGACTAGCCTACTCGATGACTAGAACTAACTCTACAGTCCCAATTTAGCAGGGTTAACGGACGTCGCAAGAGAAGAGTAAGGAATTGCCTATTTCAGGTTGCCCTATCCTATATTAGCAATATAGAAATATTACAAGCGGCGAAGCAGTGTAGGGAGAATTGCCGCATTAAAAGCAGCTATATCCTTTCCGATATTTATTTATAACAACGCATAAAATACCCATCGATTCATTATCAACGTCTTCACTGCAATATGTCTACGAGTAATCCCGCTTAGTCAGGATAAGTCACCTATAATTACCGGATATATTATGCACAAAAAATCGTAGGTCCAGGGATAGCATCGGGGGCAGCGCAGTCAGCGGATAATGTGTCGAGTGACTCGAATACGTTAGAGGTTCCGTACAAGGCCAAAGGGACAGTCGGAAGCCAGTGCCGGTTGCACGGACAGCATGCCAGGTGATTGTGTCTAGTAGCTGTCTGCGTATCCGATAGAGATTCCCCATGGCCGTTTCAACCCGTGGCAGGAAGAACAGATCCTCTCCTATAGTCTCATCAGATACTCGGTCAAATCGCACAAATCGAAATTCTATTCAGTGCACCTCTTTAGGGAAAAGGAGCGCTGACATGTGGAGAACTTGGTTTTCTTTGTTGCGGATCCACTTTCAATCTTGCGATAGTTCTATTATATAGCCATCCTACGGTAGAGTAGACTTGGATGACTTGCAATCGCCGACTGAAGCTCTGACTTCGACTACGCAAGGCAGGGTCTATCGCATCACGAAGTTTAGTTGAGCTAACAAATGGTATTTCGAGCGGCTCCTCCTCAATGCTTCTACATCCGGTAGGTTTGATCTTGAGCGTATGTATTGCCTCATGGGCCGCTTGTTAACAAGCCCTTCCACGCATGCATTTAGCTTATAATGTTGTAGCCACATACAGGTCCCAAAATACTGTTTCGGAGCTCCCACCAGAAATCTTCCTGATATCTCGCATACTCGGTGTATAAATGCAAGCAGAAAAGTAGTCCCGATACTGGATAAGTGGAAGGATAATCCTCGGGCGATTAGAATATTGCAATCCTTTGTCGCCAACGGGTGTCGTAGGCGGGTTCAAGTGGGTTTGGCGAGGCCTAGCCCGAACACTCGCGTTACGCGGGGATGACGTACGTCTGAGGCTTCATTGGGCATTTATTGCCCTTTCACTCATAGCGTATTCCCCTACTAATCAGCCCATTAGCGCCCCGACAACCAAAATAAAGGGACGATGGCAGGCATTTTCACCAGTTATAATTTCTTTCTTGATCGGATCCCGGATTTGGAAGGGCAAGTGGCGGTGGTGACTGTATGTCTCCTTGTCTATCTGACCCATCAACTACGTGGAAATGACCAAAATAATCCTTCAGGGGGGTCAGGCAGGCATCGGTAAAGGTACGGCACAAGATGCTGGTGAAATATTCCTGTTTGACTATCCAAAAGGTTCTTACAGAGATCGTCTAGAGATAACAGCCCAGTTTTTGCTCCATGGAATCAAACAAATCATTGTCCTTGCTAGAAGCGAAGACAAATTCCGTACTGCGTGCGAGGATTGGAGTCACCGCGATGGAATTACCCGTGGCGAACTGCATGCCCGTGTACAATTTGTTCGATGCGACCTATGTGATATCACCGACGTGCAAACTGCCGCAAAAGAAATAAGTAAAAAGACTGACCACGTCCATATTTTGCTATGCAATGCAGGTAAGTTTGTAGTATCACCCATTATTTTGGCTTTTTGCGATTGACTAGTGTCCTATGCTAGGACTTGGAGTTCCACATGAATACAAACTTTCTCCACAGGGTATTGACCAAATCTTTGCCGCCAACTGCGTCGGTCACCAGGTACTTGTTACTTTGCTCCTCCCCTTGCTCAAAGCAGCCGTTACAACTGCCAACAACGGTGTACGTATAGTCGTTACAAGCTCATCTTTGCATAGTGTATGTCGGGGTATTGATTTCGACTTGCTGTCCTCCCCATCACGTGTGAAATGGCCCGCTTTGTTCGACGGGGTCTGGCGATACGGTCGGTCGAAGCTGGCAAACATTCTGTTCTCCAAAGAACTTAGCGACCGACTCCTGCAAGACACAGACCCGGCTAGCAAGAGAATCTACGTCAACTCTTTTTTCCCAGGTAACATCGTCACGGACCAATGGGTAATCTGGGATTCGTACTTCGGCCCTCTGATCGGCTCATTGATACGCCTTGCGGGTTCGTTCTTCGGTCAAAGTCTGGAGCAAGGCGCCGTAACAGCTGTATACCTCGCTGCAAGTGCTGATGTGACCGAACGTGATTTTCGCGGTCGTTACTTTATACCGGTTGCTATACCATGCGAACCGAGTCCGTTGGGGAAGAATATGATATTGAGTCGGAAGCTTTGGGTATGTTGTACAGCAGCCTCGCATATAACCTTGCTAACTTTGAGATCCACCTAGAATTGGATCGATGGCCAAATGTTCGAAACATTGGGGCTGAACTGGCGAACCGCGATATTGCGAAAGGAGCCAGAGGCTCCTACGGGTCACCGAAGCCTAGCTATAAACCCTGCATAATTTATTTTCCGGTTTGGCCATAATTTGGCCGCAGCTCCAGGCGAACGCACGCTGTTTTGATCCTATTCACGCATTGCCTGAGTATTTCAGGTATCTGTCATTCTATAGCTTTACCCCATGCCAAAACCTACCCAATGTAAATGATGAAGCCTCCATCTTGGGGTGACCAGTCACAAGTGCCATCTATGGCTAAAAGGCTTCAGGACAGGAAGCTCGAGAACATTCAGGGGCTGAGTCCTTTACCCGAACCTTCATCAAGTGCAGCCAGTGACATTTCACTTTGCGCAAAGGGCTCAACATTCAGTTGAGATAAACCATTGATATAAAAGCCAAATCGCGCATTTCGGGAAATAATTTATCATCGTCAGGCCACAAAGCACCTTTTTCAACCTTTAATTGACGTATCACATAATCATGTTTGACTTCTTAGTAAACACCCTTTAATCGCCCTTAACAGTGTTCGAGGGATTTGTAGATTCTATGACACGCAATATTGTCTTCCATGACCATATCTATTCAGCAAGAGAACGCGTATCAGCTTAAACGGCGCAAACTCAGCGCCTACAATGATTCTATGAAGCGCTCACTGCACATCCGGTAGGAGTGGTGTGAGTTTGGCGCTAAGGCCTCCGAAGCGGACCTTCGGGACCAAGGTGCCCAAAGGATTCTAAGGGCTGCCAACAGAAATGACCGATACGCTCAAAGCGAGTATACAAAGTCCTACAAAAAGCCCTACAAGGTATGTCTATTTTCCTAGCCTAAGGAATCCCTAGACCGCTTATACTTCGACTCTTTGCTACCATTTTCCCTCCTATCCACAACATAGCTACCTTCTAAGACACCCAAGGAGGACCATTAAGGTGGGAGTACCCGTTGAGGTCGCACATGATCAGTGGGCTAGTCAGGTCACGAAATGAACAGGCTTCGATTCCGATCGAATTGCTCATCCGGTAACCCGTAAGCATGCTAGTAATCCCGTGGCAAAATGGGACCCCGCAGGATACCATCCATGTATTTCTCCAGTGATTAGATTTCAGATTCCTTCACTCATCCTTAGATAAACATCTCGCAACTTGCGATTGTGTGCATTCCAAATTTCCATTCGCTTATCGGACAGCACTACTCTGGAGAAGCACCCAAAACCGCCAGTTTGACTGTTTTAAGCTGGGTGTGCGTACTTCCCCAGCAACAAAAAGGCTGGCAGTCACATCAGCCCAGACTCACTTTGTAGATGGGTTCGGCATTCCAGAGGTATCAGGCCATTTGCGGAACAGATCTGCGAGATGATCGATCGGCGCCGTCAGAAGCCCCACCACTGTCTCAAATGGGGGTTTGTCTGGTGCACTAGGATGTGAACGCGAAGGCACAAACATCTTTGTTCGGCCAAAGCTCTTAGCATAGCCCTGGCTGTCCTCCTGAGATAACGCTGCTTCCAACTTGGGCAAGTCGTCAGCCTCTTCCTCTCTAATATGTTTGGACAAGTTTTCCATCAACTCCTTGATAGTAGGAATGAACTGTGTATCCGAAGGCCTCATGCTCTGAAATGCCTTCAATTGCTCTTTGACCTGAATGCATGTGAGTTAAATGCATTCGAAGAGCAGATCAGATCAATCTTACTTTCAAATGCTCCTCACGGTCCTTATTGGCCATATCAATGCCACCAGAGAGCAGTTTTTCAAAAACAGGATAAACAACAAGCTCCTCTCCAATGGAGTGTCGAGCTAGCTCCCAAGTAAATAGATTCTGGAAGCGCGTCTGCTCCTCCTTATCGGGGGAGTTGATGATTTTGTCATAGTACGACTCGATCTCCCGATGATCCGTTTTGATCGCGTCGCTAATTCCGGGGGCCATAGCGATAGGTGAGGTTGCAACACCACGTCTCGGGACAATAGGTAATAGGGGCTGTCTGAGATGTGCTGTTCTCGAAGAACGAACAAACATATTAATTCAGAATGTTGCTATTACAATGATATTGGATTGGCAAGTGGCCATTTTTATGCCACTGGATAACATAAGGTGAATCCATCATAGCTCCTGATGGCCTCCTGGGCTCACGATCATTCTGACGTAAAAAGACCCATCCAAGTTATTAATACTGCGAGCAATTCTTCGCTGAAACCCGCAAGCAAACCACCCTTGAAATCTAAACGAACCTTATTCCATGATGAAACCAATCAAAGAGACTGTGATGGTAAGCGTCATAATGACGGGATGCGGCAAAATCTTGGCTCCCTTCCGCCCATACTCTAGTTACAGCAAATCCCAGTATTTGACAATGTGCGCCATATACCAGTTGCCAGCGTGATGCAGTTGTTATGCAGACCAGAAAGCAAGGCCAGGCGTAATAAGGTTAATTGGTAACAAGACTAGGAATGGTGAGCGTACTGGTAAAAATCACCATGGTAAAAATCTCTAAACAAAAATACCAACTGCCCCGATTTGAGAGTTCGTGTGGACTGATTATTCAGCATAACTCATACCTAGGTACATTTTAGGTCACATGTTTCAATGATAAAAGACTAAGTAATCAATGCAATAATTGATCCACCAACGATTGGTGGGTTCAAGCTACGCAAATTGCTTGTTGCCGGCCGTAGAGCTATCGATGATGCGGAAACGACAAGAAATGTTACACAATGCTTGCCCTTACTGTCTGGATCCTACGCCGACATTCATTCCTTGAAAATTTGCGAAGCCAACAAGGTTACTATTCACATCAGATCAAGTTAATGATTTCTTTGTTCATATTTTTACAGGGTGTCCAAGTCGTTTTGCAAACCTGATTTGGAAAGGAATATGGGGTTAATAATCTTTGAAGCAATTCAAAAGCCGTATTATCGCTACCTTAATCAATACTAGGAGACATACTTACATCCTATATTAATCACCAGTTTGGTTTGATCATAAAGCCGCTCACCCGATTCAAGCCCTAGGGGAGGGTGTTGGCTCCGTGGGGATCGAACCTAGGGCTTACTAGCTTTTATCACTCTTCAAAGGAGCTAATGACGGCCCCGTAAAGACAGCCGTAAAGATCACTAGTGTGTAAGGCCCCGGAAAAAAAGAGGATGATAGCACCTACTCCATAAGTAACGAGGGCATGCCCTTGCCGGATCTACCTTATAGTAAGACCGTCGGATGCATGCCTATGGCTACTAATATCCATCTATTCCAGAAACAGCACCACTTTAACCGATCGGAGAGTCTTAAGAGAATGGTTCAGCTGGTCAAGGAAGTGGCAGAAGGATCGGCGTAGGATCCCGGGTGTTACGTGACGAGCTGTACCCGACCAAAGTCGACAGCGTCAACAAGGCTGTAGTTTCGGACGAAAAGGATGAGACCCGAGCTGGAGCCACAGCGGTCTTCAGCGAGGAGAACGAAGTCACTGTTGCTAAGATCGCGTGGCTCAGCAGAACGGAAAGCGCAAAGGCCTACGCGGAGGCTCCTTCAATTGTAGGATTCGGAGGTTATGTCCTAACATTGTGGGGGAGGTGCGTTGGCCGGCTTCGAGCATAGGGGGTCCCCAGTAGGATGCTCCCCACGGCAGTCCAGACAGTACGCTCTAACGCCCGGTGGGCACCGTGCTAGTTCATGTTGGCCGCCGCAGTGGCCGCATCGGGGGACTTCCTTGCACGACCATGCGAGGTGTCCGATCCCTTGGCAGCGGAAGCACCGCTTCATTTTGATTTCGCATTTCTCCACCCTTCCGATATGCCATTATCGAGCATCCATTGTGCCGCTTCTGCTGAGTCGAACCATATGCCCATTGAGGCGAATGTCCCCAGCATCTTGTCCCTTTTCTTCAGCCAGGCGATATCCTCGATTCGGAAACCGTGTTCCTGGAGGTCGTTTTCATCCGTGATTTTCTTAGTCGCTGCTATCTTGTTCCTCTCGAGATCTAACCCTAGTGTTGGGACATGGTGTACGGCGACTCCGAATCGCGGTTTCACCAGCCTCGTCTCGTTGCCTAGCTCGTTCAACCATTCGGTGTTGTTGCGCGCTGTCTCGGCTGCTTCCGAGTCCTTGAACCGGATCACGTATCCGGTTTTTGTGGTTCCAATTCCGGCTGCTTGTACGTCTTGAGTAGACGGGGTTTTCAGCAGTGCTGTTCTGATATGGGAGTTCGCTGCGGGGGTAGGGAGGTAGCGGCCAGAGGAGTCGGTGTTGACTTCGTAGCCCAGCGAATCGACGGGGGATCGCTGAGCGCTGATTCGGACGCAGTTCTTTTCTTTGTCGGCATGGCGGTTCTCTAGGGGTTCGGGATCGTTCGAGCTCGCTGCCAAAGTGGCCCAGGCTCGCGTCGGGGTCGGTATGTTCAGGCCGTCAATCTGCGTTCGCAGCGCTTGGACCTCCTCCTGTAGCTTCACATTCTGTGCCTTAATCTCGTTTTGGTTGGCTTTCACTTCCTTTAATTTCGGTTCTGGTGGCCTGGATCAGCACGGTTTGCTTGCTGATGGTGTGTTGCAGTTGCTCGATGATCTGCCGGATCTCTTTGGTGGACACCCGTCCACTGGTTCCTCCGGCGTTGGTTGGTTCGATGATTGGTTCGCCCGTGTGGGCCAGATCTTCCGCTGCACGTGTCTGTCTCCTGGTTCTGC
>JNNR01000587.1:0-16944 GCA_000733025.2 Penicillium nordicum | reverse complement strand
TTGGAGAAGGGAAGGAATGAAGCAAGCGGGACAATAATAAGGATGATAGGCAAGGCGGTGGCAGAACGGAAGCGTGCGGAGACGGAAGGCTATATGATAGGGCCATATAGTAGGAAGCGGGTCTAACCCGTTACATTACCCCCCCTCTTAGGGGTCGTCCGAATCGTAACCGTCTGAGTTCTAGAACGGGGACGAATCGGGGTCGTTAGGGGTCTAAAGCGGAGACGTGTACCGAGAAGAACTAGGTGGACGGCTTAGGCAGTCGGCGATCTAGTGAGCTAGGGAGCCGTAGTAGAAGCAAAGGCTAAGTCGGGTACGTTCGGCCTATTTATCGTACGTACGGCGAAGTTTATATAGCGGGGACGTCGAGCGAACTAGTTTCTAGGGCGAACTAGATCTAGTTCGGGCTAGGTCTAGTTTCGGTTGGGTCTTTACGGGCTAGATCTAGATACGTACGGTATTTATACGAATTGGGTTAAGATCTATCGGGTCTAACTAGTTTTAGTTGATCTGATTCTAGCGAGGCTAATTCTAACTAATTAGGTTCTAGCGGGTCTAATTCTAGGTAATCTAATTCTAGCCGGGGATAAATAGACGAGGTTAGCGCCGATCGTAGCGTTAGAGTAGTTCGACGTATTTATTATATTTAAGATTAAACAAAGTATCGTACGATTGCTCGAGAGTCTATCGTAACGTTACGCGTAGGCTACGGTATAAGGTAATTATACGGAGTAGGTCCTATTAATAGACTTTTGCTTTATACGAAAAACGTTCGAACCGGGCGAGGTACGTAAGTAGACTTTCGTTATCCTTCTAACGAATATTAGCGAATCGGAGAAGTACGTCTTGTTTCTTACGTAGATTATAATAAAGGCGTTCGAAATACTAGAAAACTGCTTCGGGCGTAGGGTTAGTCTTACGTAAGTATAAGATCGAAGCTTACTAGGAGTACTCGAGACGATTATATATATAGTCAAACGCTTATTAGCCGACTAAGTTATCCGATCGGAGCTTTACGCGAATAGCCGGTAACTAAGTCTTTAGGTTAAGCGGCTTACCGTCGAAACGTAGCGGATCTGGTAATCTAAACTAGGTCCGGGCGGGAGCGAGAGTGTGAAGACCCACTATGAAGGGTCTCTAGGGGAGGTGAGATCAGAGTGCCAAGGGCATATACAATACGAATTACTACTGCGAAGCAATTGCAACTAGCACTGCGTATGTATTCAAACTGAACTATGAACCCTTGTTCATAGTTCCGAATCCACTAGTTATGCAATGTACGCAACCTAAGCGAGATCATATGTATTGGACCTATATATCTCGTAGGCCATTGATATGTCTGCGTAGGTCCCCGAAGACCTTCGACGGTCCACCTAGACCTTGCCAACTCCCACCATTTGGTCCCATAGGACCACTCCCATGGGACTAGATGGGACTCCTATATAGTCCTATGGGAGTGCCAAGAGATAGGACTAGGGTACCCAGTCCGGTCCTATGGGACTAAGATGGGACTCCCATGGGACTGTAAACAATGCAAATATATAGAAAAACGTGACCTATATAAGATATAAAGAAATGCCCTATATTAATAGGTATTTGGCTTATAGTGAGAGTAGAGTGCGCGGTAAACCTAAACTATACTTTCTATAACTAGGATTTCTAACCGCGGTCAGAATGTATACTTTATAGGCTTTTGATAGCCGTTAGAATATATACTACATTTCTAACCGCGGTTAGAATATAGGGTAATATAGAATCTAATGATTAAACTATCTAGTATACTCGTATATATTATCATCCCTCCGCCTCTTACGATCTCTTTAGGGTCGATTAATAATAATAAGAGGCAATAGATATAGTGCCGAATTATTATCTAACTCCTCGGTAGCCTCCTAATCTATATTAATATTAATACCTCCGACTTTATCTAAGTTCTTACTATCTTTACCCTCGCTAATTCCCTCTAATATAGACTTAGGAAGTTTCGCTTCCCTTACCTTATTAACCTCCGTCCTTTCGTCTAGATTTAGAATAGACTTAGGTTAGAAATCTTTACTAGTTTCCTCGCTCTTAATATTAAACTTAGATAAATAACGGAGTATTATTAGATCCTAGATTATTACTTTATTTAATAACCCTCGTCGATAATAGTAGATATCGCGAGTAGTACTAAAGAGGCGCTTAATACCTATACTAGTAGCTAAGATAGAGAAAATATCCTATATAACCGCTATAAGTGTCGGAAACCGATATTTATTCTCTTTCTAGAAGTAGTATAGGTTAATTAAGCTCCGTTCTATATAGGGTTAGATTAATTAATATATAATTATAATTATATAAATATACTAGTATTAAGATATCCCTTTAGTTCTTCTTACTATCTAGTCTTCGGCTATAATAGTAGCTCTAGCTAATGCTCTTTAAAGAGACTTATTATCGTATCTATACTATACGAGGAGGGCTTTGCCCTCGGAAGTACTTGCTTTTCTAGCTAGCGTTTTAAGTATTCCTCTAAATACTTATAAAGAGACGCCTTATATATATTATACTAAGAGGAATCTATACTATTAATATCACCTACCTATTCTAACCCTTTAAAGTATTTAAGCTTATACTAGGGTATAAGAATTATACTAATTATATATAGGTTTCTATATACTTACTCGGTCGCTTTATAGTATACTAAAAGTTTCTTACTTCCGGCCTTAAGGGCCTTTAGTATAGCCTTTTTCTAAGGCACTTTCTTTCGTCGAAGGCGGGCCTAAGCCTACTTAAAATAAGTAAACAGTCGGTTATAGACCCGGAATATATTATATATTATTATCGCCTTAATCTTTAATAGGCTAATAGTCTATTTATAGAAAGGCTTTATAATATAGAGTAAGTATTCGATCTACCGCTACTCGCTTTTATTTAGCCGGAATTCTAGGCGCTAATATTCTATATAATATCTTTAGTAGCTACCGGAAAGTCGATTAGCGCGCTAGAGTATAAGATATATTAAATTCTACCGAGTTCGTATATCTTAGATTAGAGTAAGCCTTAGTTCTTTACTTTATAGATTTAGAAATGCCTCTTATCGCTATAGACTAGTATTAATAAAAACCGCGAAGGCCCGTACCTAGTAGTATAGTGGTTAATATAAAATAAAATTATAAGAAGGCTTTAATTACTTTATCTTAGTTAGTATATAGATAATTCCCTTTTATCTTTTTGCTTATTAAAGAAGACTCCCGTTTTCTTCCGACTAGACTATTACCGTTTTATCGTTTTTTAGATTAGCCTTTATTAGGCTAAGGAGATCTTTTAGACTTAATTAAATTATATAAGTAAGATATAGAACCCGTATAATCTCGGTGAAATTAGGAAGCTCTATCCGTTCGATTAAATTATATAGACTATTAACTAAGGTCTTATTATTTAACGTATTATCTGAAATTCTTTAATAACTATAGAGTAGAGAATAGTAATTCTAAAATAAAAAAAACTAATTTAGGGGTAATATTTCTTATAGTATAAGAATTAACTATATTTTATTATAAGTCTATTAAATTTTTACTATTTTAATAATAGGTAGAAAATATAGTATAGTACCTTATATAAATATATATATTGCTTAACTACTTCTACTAAATACTATATTTATATCTCTTTTATACCTATAGGCGATAATAGTCTATTATTTAACTTTTTTTTTTTAAAGGAGGATACTTTTTGATATAGACTTAAGTTATTTATACACTCAATTATAGACTATATTATATAAAAAAACGACGTTAGTTAATATTAGAAGTAGGGACGCTTATATACCTATAAATAACAGTATTTTATCTAATTACTTTGCAGATTTGTGCAGCCGAAAGAGGAAATTCTTAGCAAAGTTATGCTAGCGTAGGACTATATGGGAGTCCCATGAGTCCTATAGGACTCCCATAGGACTGACAGGGTTATAGGACTAGAATTATTTTAGTCCCATGGGAGTAGATGGGACCAGGATATGGGACCAAAATTTTTTTAGTCCCATGGGAGTTGGCAAGGTCTAGGTCCACCTTGAAGGTGCCATCTTAGGTCTAGGCGGGTTCTGCACCTTGCTTTGTATAGTATAGGACGTGATATTACCTCCTTCCTTTGTGCTCGTCGACCTCGGCGTGCTCTAGATTTTCCTCTACGAACCTATCTCCTTTGTCCGGTATAGTTCTTCTTTGTTAAAATAGGGTATTCCGAGGCTTCTTAGCTAGGTTTCTATGGCGGTAGCGAGGTTTTTGTTCTTTATTGTCCGTTGTTTGGCGTGTTAAGTACGAGGTTTTTCGTCGAATACGAGGTTCTTTATAGCGATAGGTTTATTTAAACGCTGTTTTGCCTTCCTTTTTCCGAGGGAGTATACCCTTATACTCGTTTCCTACGATATAACTTTAAATAATAGGACTACGAACTAGGTTTTCAACCCTATACCTCTAACTCCCGCGGAGGTATAATATATACGCTACGTCAATTCGATTGCGAAGCTTCCTATAGGTTATATTAACTCTCTAGCTAGTAATAAATATAATTACTGCTAGGTCAATCGTTAGGCTTATATTATAGTAAACACATTTTTCCTTCCTATATATCCTCTTCTAACGTTATCTAGGTCGACCCCCGTCTTAAAAATATAGCGAACGCCGTTATACTAGCACCGAATATCCCGGCTCGAAACGCTACTCGTAGAACCTTTATTAGTACTCGTAATGCCCTCTATTCTTAGATTAACTAGGGACTTACTCTAGCGTTTGTTATTCGAGCTATACTACTACTAGTGAGATTCGTGAAGTATCGCATGGTTCTTATTATGTTAGGGTTGATAGTGTCTAAATACCATCAAGTACGGGTGCCCATAGCACCCGGAAATACAGGTTCGGCCTTAGCATGTCCCGTACGGACATACATAGGGACCAATGATACTAATCTAAGTATAGTAAAGGGCCTCTAGGATCACATCCTCCCCCACTGAATCGGAAACGGCCCTCTATTTCCTCGGATAAAACAGATGAGTAAACGTGCAGACCCTAGAGGCAACAATAACGAATGTTCGGATGCACTAAGTCCATCGGGGATATCAGGGTGCATCGAGATATTTAACAAAGGGAAGTTCGGAGGCATCCGTGTCTTCTCGGAGACATCAGGATGTATCATCTTTTAACAAAGGGAAGTTCGGCCAAGTAAGACCAAGAATAACTTCATGAAGGTTTGTTCGAGGTCTTTCATACTTGGAAATCAAGTCGTTTTGAACGACAAAGCAATAAACGGTTGAAACATATAAGATATAGTAGTGGTAAGTTACTAGAAGAGAGACAAAGAGATAAAGGGGTAGATCTAGGCCAAAGACAGATTGATATAGGTTATACGGACGCGGTGTAGTTCTTATAGGCCTATAATTGTTCTAGCATAAATAGGATTAGTCCGCCCTAGTAGGTTATTATTAGTTCTCTGCCTATCAGTTCTCTTCTTCTCTCTCTCGCTTCTAATTCTCGGTTTCTTTCTTTCTCTTTTATCGATTTTTCATCGATTTCATCTTTTTCCATCCAATTATAGATAATTCCAATATTTCCACGCCTATTACGACTCGGTCCTCGGCCCGTATCGCCTCGCAGGCGGCCGAATATACAGAGCCTGAATCGCCCGTAGCCCTTAGGGGCGACAGCGATAACGGCGCGGACGATAACGGTAGTGAGGAGAGTAGTAGTAAGGAGGGTTCCGGTAATAATACTAGGGAATCTAGGGAAACTAGTAGTAGGGACGGAGATAATGATAAAGGTACGATCTCTAGCCGTAATCAACTTAGCGCCTACTAATAACGATCTTATAGTTATAGTTATTCCGGGACCTATTAGGGCTGTCGGTGCTCCTATTACGGCAGTTCCCGGTCCGATCGGACCTATTGCTAAAGTTGTTAGGCCCGTGGCTAAGGCTGCTATACCGATGGCTAAGGTGGCTACGCCCGTTCCGGCCCCTATTCCTCCTGTTCTACCCTAGTATAGTGGTGCTAGGAGTTAGTCTTACCTTTTGTTGCCTATTACTGTTAGTAACCTCCGTCAGGCCACGTAGGTAGACGATAGTACGTATAATCTCCTTCGTTCTTATTCGTGCGGAGCTAACCGTTGCTCTATAGGCACCGGTCGTGACGGCACCGGGTTTCCTATGCTTATTAAGTTGTCTAGCACGTAGGCGGACCAAATATAGCGTCGGGTCGATACAAAGCGGACCTAGCTTGATTAGCGGGTTAGTAAGCTTCCCCGTATTACCTCTATTAGCTATATGCGGGCTGCGCTTAGCCAGCTGATTGGCCATGCGGCTCCTATTGGTGGAATATGCAAGCCTTATGCCCGCGGCAATGGACCGTGGGGGTCCTGCCGTTTGGTTTTCCTAGAGGGCCTAGGTGCCCAGTGGAATCTGGCTTATGCGAACTGCTAGTATTCCAGTACCGGTAGCAAGTGTTCTTTGCGTAAGTTTCCTAGGTCCGATCCGTCTTATATGGTTGTTAACGTGATTTATAGGCGCTTCGGGTAGTACTGCTGACACCCCAAAGTGGGTATATGACTTCCTTCGGGTCTACCAACCCGACAACCCTTTCAAGGATGAACCTATCATGACCCGCCACATTATCGCTCGCCATGCCGCTAAGAAGAAGAAGGCTATGGCTGCCGGACCGGCTCCAATCATCCTTAGTGATGATAGTGCTAGTGCTAGGCCGGCCCGTGCGGGTAAGAACAAGGACAAGGGCAAGGTTGCGGCTGCTGCCAAGGTTCCCTAGGCGCCTGTTACGAAAGCCAAGACTCGCCGGGGTGCTGTCGCTTTCTTTCAAGAGTTCATAGAGGGGTACGTATACCTTCGAGAAGTCATGAATGAATCTGCGGTAGTAAGTGGCCAAACCTAGGAATTGTCGGACGTTATGGACAGTTTTTGGCCGCGGCTAGGTTTGTACAGCTTCGACCTTGGCTGGGAGGGGCCGTATGTTTCCATTGCCGACGATATGGCCACAGAATTCGAGTTCGCGCGTTACGAACGTGTATTTCGTGGGTGAGGCGTATAGTTCTTATTCGCCTAGCAGTGTTAGCACCTACTCGAGGTGTTTCCGATGTTCCTCTATCGAATCGGAGAAGATCAGGATATCGTCTAGGTAGACCACCATATTACGGCCTAGGAGAGGGCGTAACGTGTTGTTCACAATTGATTGGAACGTGGCAGGGGCGTTGTAGAGCCCGAACGGTATAGCTAGTCATTCGTACTTACCCCAGATCGTGTTGAAAGCTGTCTTTTCAACCGACCCCTGCCCTATACGGATTTGCCAGTATCCGGCCGTCAGATCGACCTTCGATAGGATTCGGGCATTTCCAATAATATCTAGAAGTTCGTGGATTCGTAGGAGCGGGTATCCATTTTTCTCTGTTATAGAGTTAAGAGCCCGATAATCAATGCATATACGCTATTTGTGACGATCTAAGAGAGGAATTCTGTCGGTTGACTCCGCCTACTGGACTTTCCAGCTATGGACTTTCCAGCTAGAATGTCTGACCTCGGTCAGAAAGAGATTCTGTCAGTTGACTCCGCCTACAGAGATTTCTGGCAGAGGATTCCGCCCAGGTTCGATGTTTGCATTCCTCTGGTGTTTGTAGGACCCACACCCCACAACGACATTAATGGTCCTGTCTGTAGATTTTCTTTCTTCCTTTCTCTTTTCCCTCCTATACTTAATATTCTAGTTAAATACACTCTTTTTGTTAAAGAACTAGCTGGTAACATAATATTAAGTACCAATCAAATCTAATAAGCAGTACGACTATACAGATCTCTATTGTAGTAGATCTCGGTCTAGCTTACCCCACTTCCCGTTCCTTAGCATCGTATAGCTAAGCTATCCGAACCGAACCGAATTTCTATCCAACTAATCAGAATAGTTGAGACTCGACGAAACCCTATAAACCGTGGTAAGCAGCCGGTTACTACTATACTTAATAAGGAAGAGATCGACGATCGGATGATCGATACGTCGACGCCGAAGACCCCGTATACTAAGAGACTAGTGGATACTAGTGAATATAATAAAGACGATAATAATACTAGAGAGGGATCATCCTCTATACGCGAACAATTACAGAAGACTCCGTCGAAGGAGAGATTCTAGGAACTTACTCGTTAGTACCGACGATTAGAGTAGGAGAACTAGGAGTTAAAGGATAAGATTGCAGTGCTTCTTAATAAGAGAATCGATATTAACGAACTTACGATTAAACGCGACGAGGCGATTTCTTATCGCGACCTTATAATCCGTAAACGCGGAGACTTAGCTTTCCGTCTACTCTCCGCCTAGAACCCGAATATAGCTAACGCTAGCGTACTAATTATAGAGGCTAACGTTAATCGGAAGATAATTAAGATACCTAATATACCGATACTTAACGACGGAAAAGAAGTAAGATTTAAAATCTAGGAAATAGTAATCCGATAGAAGCTTAAAGCTAATATAGACTATTACCCTCTCCCTATCTATCGGAAGCTCTACGTATAGAGTCGGTATGAAGGTAAGGCCTAGTTATATATTACTCCCCGAATAAGTACCGACGCTAGTACTCCCTATAAAGATACAGAAGATATTATTATATACTTAAAAACTATCTTCGCGAACCCGAATCGACGTACCGAAGTATATACTATATACTACCGACTAAAGATAAAGCCGAGAGACAACTTTACTAACTTCCTTATAGAGTTTATATAGCTTATAGAAGAAGCTACTATTATAATTAAGAACCGGAAACGAGATCTATATTCTAAACTCCTATACCTACTTTAAACCTAGGTTATATAGACTATTAATTAGGAGATTGTCTCGTTCGATATATTTATATAGAGCTACTAGAGTATATCACACGAAATTAGTTTATAGTAGGAAGCTAAGTCGACTAATTCCCGTTCCCGTACGAACCTACCCTCGGGAAGCGGCGTAGGTAGTACTACGATTAGTTCGAATTCTACTCCCTATATAAAGCGGGAAGGTAGTGCTAACTTTATTAGCCTCTCTATATCTAAGCGAGAGACCTTAATAAAAGAAGGTCGTTACTTTAACTATAAGGAGCGAGGATATATAACCTATAATTATCCGAAGAAGAAGTTAAACTAGCCTACTACCGTAGCTACCGCGACCGTTACTACCCCTTAGATTTAGGAAATCGTAGAACTTAAAGCAAGCGATAAAGAGAATCCGGGAAAAGCCTTTGCCTAAGATAAGTCTCCCTCCTAAGTAGAAAGAAAGTATCACTATTTACGCTAGACTTATAGAAGTTAGTTAATAGTCCTAGAGATAGCTTAGTTTTTAATATATAACTTATATATAATAGCTACTCTTTTTCTATCTTAGCACTAAGTGATATTAAAATAGACGGATATATCTTTATTAATATAATAATGATTGCACTACTCGGTAAGCGATTTAGAATCAAGGTATAGAGGCTCGGCTATAAATATCTAGTATATAGATTTAACAGTAAGCTAGCTAAACCGATATAATACGCTACTATTCTTATAGTTTATATAGACGGTAGAGTATAGCGATAGGTCCTAATATTAATTATAGATCTTAGACGATATAATATAATCCTCGGGCGGATATAGTTTGCCGAGTATAATATTCTTCTAGATTATCGACGGCACTAAATGATTTAGCCGGATTAAAGAAGTCTCTCTAACGAAGTTATAAGTAAGATTACTATTCCTTTCCTAACCGAAATCTGAAAGAAGCTATCGAAGGTAGATCCTACCTATTAAGCTAATATAAAACGACGCGATCGTCTTTTCGGATAATAAGATTAGTAGGATTAGTAACTACCTTCGTAACCCTAACGTACCCGAGAGCGTTAGTACAGATACTAGTAGGTTAAAAAAAAACGGAAGATAATTCGAAATTTAAAAAATAAAACGAAAGTTCTAAAGGCCCGGATATCGATAAAGGAAGAGCAGTCCCCTATTAATATCGATATCTATACGATCAGAGGCGCTAGATTTAATCGACTTTACGCGAGAAGTAAGGTTAATAAAGAAACCGAAACCTTTATAACCTCTCTCTATAAGATCGATTATATTATCGATATTAAAAGCGCCTAGATATAGGATCCTAAAATCAATAAGATACTCCGGACCCTACTAAAGGAGTACTACGATCTTATAGAAGTTTTCTCGAAGAAAAGATTAGATAAATTACTACCTTATAGACCTAGAGTTAATCACAATATTATACTTAAAGCCGAAGTATAACCTAGATATTATCCTCTCTATAAGCTATCCCTTTATAAGCTAAAGGAAATAAGAGAGTATATTATAAAGAATCTTAAGAAAGGATTTATTATTCTAAGTTCAGCACTATATACCTCTCTAATCTTAATAGCAAAGAAACCTAGAGGTAGTCTTCGTTTCTATATCGATTTCCGAAGATTAAATACTATTACGAAAAAAGATTACTACCTATTACTATTAATCGACGAAGTCCTATAACGAACTAGTAAAGCAAAGTTTTTTATAAAGCTTAATATCTAGTAAGGTTTCTACCGAATTCGTCTAATACTAAGAGTAGAAGAGCTTACTACTTTCCGTACGCGGTATAAATTATTCAAATATAAGGTCACGCTATTTAGGTTAACAAACGGACCCGCTATATTCTAACGGTATATAAACGACGTATTATAAGAATACCTAGACGAGTACCCCGTGGTCTTTATAGATAATATTTTAATCTATAGTAAGACCCTCGAAAAGCACTAATAGTAAGTAAGAGAGGTACTTTAACGTCTATAGAAAGTAGGTCTTTAGGTAGTATTACCGAAGTGCGAATTCTTAGTACAGAAGACAAAGTTCCTTAGCTTTATTATAAATATAGATAGTATTATAGTTAACCTAGGAAAGATTAGTATTATTTAGTTATAGTAAGCACTAATAACTATAAAAAGGGTTTAGTCGTTCTTAGGATTTTACAATTTTTACCGACGATTTATTTAAGGATATAGTAATATCTTAAAACCTTTATATCGACTTACCCGGTAAAACGTTTCTTACGAATAGATAGAATAATATAAAGCAGCTTTCGTATTATTAAAGAAAAAATTGATAACTATATTAGTCCTCCGTTATTACGATCTAGCTCGACGAATAAGGGTCGAGACTAATACTTCCGATAGAGTACTTAGAGTAGTTCTTTCCTAGTATTACGAAAACGATAACTTCTAGTATCTAATAGCTTTCTTCTCGAAGAGTATATAGCCTATAAAGTTAAATTACGAGATATAGGACAAAGAACTCTTAGTAATTATTCGTATATTATAGGAATAGCGACCTAAACTTAAAGGTTTAGTACGAGAGGATCGTTTCGAGATCCTAATAGATTATTAGTCCCTTAAATACTTTATAATAATAAGGTAGATAAACTAATAGTAAGCGAGATAGAGCGAGTTCTTATCTTAGTTCTACTTTATAATTAAGTATCGTCCTAGAAAGAAGAATATCGTGGCTAACGTCTTATCGCGAAAAGACTCGCCTTATACCGATAATAGCTAATAGAAGACACTTCTACTAAGAAGTTATTTAGAAGAAGGTATTTATTTAGTCGGTTTAAACCTAATCGATATAGAGTCTATAATAGACGTTACCGAGCGAGTTAAGTAAGTTAACCGAGAAAGTAATAAGCTAGAGGATTTCCGGCAAATTACTAGAAAAGATAGTAACTAGAAGTAGATAATCGAAGAAGGTTTGCTCTTATTCAAAAGACGACTTAAGGTCCTAGACAAAGGGGATTTACGTATAAGACTTCTTAACGATATATATCGATAATTATTAACCGTATACCCTAGAATCGAGAAACTAAAGAAGCTTATTTTATTAAGATATTATTAGCCGGGATAGGCTAACAACGTAAAACGATATATAGAAAGCTACTTAGTTTATAAACGAATAAAGGCCTAACGAGATCGTATACTTAGATTGTTATATCCTTTATCTATTCCTAAGAGACCCTAGTAGTATATTTCGATAGATTTCCGCTCGTTCCTAAAGGATTATTATAGTTACGACGCTATCCTTATAGTTATTAATCGACTAAATAAGAGACTAATTTCTATTTCCTATTATAAGGATATTAATACTAAGTAGATAGCTCGACTATTTATTAATAACGTAATTCGAATTATAGGTATTCCGGAGACTATTATATTAGACTAGGGAGGATAGTTTATTTCGGAATTCTAGACTAAGTTCTACCGGATACTTAGAATTAAGAGGAAGTTATTAACTACCTACTACCTTTAGACCGACGGATAGAGCGAGATCGTAAATTAGTATATAGTCTAGAGGTTACGACTATATATTAAATAGAATTAGGATAACTAGTTAGAGATTCTACCGATAGTAGATTTCGTAGTATCGATTCTTCCGTAAGATACTATAAAGCAATCACTATTCTTCGTAAAAAGGGGTTACGAACTAGCTATATCTTTTAACTAGAGAGACCGAAGTGATTTAACGGATAACGAGTAGGATATAGCTAATATATTATCGTAACTCTAAGATATCTAGATAAAGATAAGAGACTAGATTACGAAGTCCTAATAATAAATAATTTAATAGGCGAATAAGTACCGGAGAGAAGAGGATTTCGATATCGATAATTAGGTTTTCGTTATAACGAAGGATTAGTAGCTAGACCGCCCGAATTATAAGCTTTCTTACCTTATTAGTAGACCCTATAGGATTATCGAGAAGATCGGAAACGCCTATAAGCTCGATCTTCTAGAATCTATCAAAGTTTATCTAGTATTTAATCCTAGTAAGCTTCGAAGAGCGTTATTGTTAGAACTATTACGCGGATAGTACCTAGACCTACCGCCACTAATCAGGATCTCTAAGGAAGATAAATAGGAGGTGGATAAGATCATCGATTTACGTCTCTATTACCGGAAGCTATAGTATCGAGTTTAATAGCTTAGTTATAACCTCGATCTATAATAGTATCCCGTAGGAAACTTTAAGCACGTACCTCAGAAGATTTAGGATTTCTATAACAATTACCCTCTAAAACCTAGGCCTCTAATACGTTTATAAGCCTAGATGGACGCAGCCAAAGATGAAGTCTTTCTTAAAGATCATAGGGATGATGATAAACCGGCATTTAGGGACTAAATGCATTTTTGATCGGGGGTTATATAACGATCTAGGAGAGATTCTGCCAGTTGACTCCGCCTATAGATTTCTAGCAGAGGATTCCGCCTAGGTTCGATGTTTGCATTCCTCCGGTGTTTGCAGGACCCATACCTCACAACGACATTAATGGTCCTACCTATAGATTTTCTTTCTTCTTTTCTTTTTTTCCCTTCTATACTTATTATTCTAGTTGAATGCACTCTTTTTGTTAAAGAACTGGCTGGTAACAGAATTCCCTATTCTTATAAGTATTACCTATAATATTATATTAATTCTAGCGACTAGTACCGGAGTTAAGCGTCTTTTTAACTTTGCCCGGGATATATACTACTACCGCCGGGGGTTATTAAACCTAAAGACTATTCGCGATATTATATTATATATATATATAATAAGATTCGATATTAAGGAGGAGTAGCGGCTGATTCTCTAAGAGTATCTTTTAGACTATAAGATAGCCGCTTCGGCTAAAGTACTTAATATCTAAATATATACTTTTAAGGCTATTAGTAATAATAAAAAAGATATCGAGATACGTCTTAATATACTAGCGGCTATATTAATTACGTAAATAACCCTAGATATACTACTACTCTCGGTAGTCGCCGCTAGAAAGCGGCCTATAGCTAATTCCGATAATAAGGAAGACTCTAATACCGATAAATTTACGGATCTAGATAAGAATAGGGCGTTACCCTTACCTAACTTCGCTAATACGTAGTATCGTATATCTAGTAGAATATAGAAGAAGTCGAGACTACTAGATAGGTATATAGCTTAATTCCTTAAATCTTAACTCTTTAGAACTATAACTAGACACTGCACTATAGATATAATATAAACTATTGATAATTGAAAGTTGAAACCCTAATTCGAAGCTAAACCTATAATATACACTAAATCCTCCTATAAGGGCATATATTAATAAAGTTTTGGTTTATAATTACAAGAGAATATAGCCTATTTTTATATAATTTATGTAGTTGACACTAAGTCACGTTTTTTACCTATTTGTTATACTTGTTAAACCTTAGGTTCACCCGCGGGTAACCTCTATGAGGTTCGGTCTAAGATAGAACCGCCCGGAGGTTCTAGGTCATAGAACCTTAACCTCCCAATGGGTGAACCTCCTTAAGGTTCGTGAGGTTCACCTGCGGTTCCTAGCCAGGTCTAGTTATAAGGAATCGCCCTTAATCATCCTCTCGAGCGCTGATTTAGCTAGGAATAATAAACTATCAGACAGTGATATATTTGATAGTACACGAAGGCGGTATTTCTTAAAAAGGGACTAGAGACTCCGACGGTATTCCTTTTTATAGTCTCTTCCTATATTATCTAGGGCCTAATCACTTATTAAAAAGAACTCCATTTTATTAGATAGATCTAGGATCGTTCTAATAGTATAGAGATTACCTTTAACAAGATCTATTTAACCGTAGTACTTTGACAGCTTATCTTTTATAGCCTTAAGGGAGGAAAGTATTAGCTATTTCTAGGCAACTTTCTTACGACGAAGCTAACGTATCGATCTTTTAAGATGATTAAAGAGCCTATTATAAATACTAAAGATAAGATAAATACTCGAGTTATTAGTCTAGTAGACTAGGGTAGTATATATAAAAAAGGGCTAGAGAATATAGAGTAGATAGTCGATTTACCGCTACCCCTCCGTACTTAATATAAAATAGGGTTAGTTAAAGAACGAGATAGAATAATACTCGTCGAATATAATACGAAGCCTTCTCGCCCGGCGAAGTATAAGAAACGTTAAATTCTATCGCGTATAGACGTCTTAGATTAGGATAAGCTTTTGCCTATTAGACTCGAGCTTTAGAAATCCTTCTTTACGTTAAGGACTTCTATTAATAAAGACTATAAGACCTCGAACCTATAATAATAGTTAGTATATTAAATATATAGAATATTATCTACTAGAAGTATATCTTATTTAAGGTATCGGCGATATCTCGCTTCTACTAACGTATATAAAGCGATCGAATATAATCCTTAGACTATTATAATTTAGTATTATTATTTTTTAGCGAGGCCTTAATTTTATTAAGTAATTTAACTAGACTTAATTAGATAATATAAGTAAGGTAGGGCACTTAAATAATCGTTAAATCCGTATTTAATTATAGTTCCCGGATTAAATTATTAATCGCGGCTATAAGCGTTTTATTATTAGACGTATTATTAGTTATTACCGCTAATATACGATCTATAATTCTATACTTCTATAAAATCTAGAGAATAACTTTACCTAGATTTAAGCTAGAATAAGTTCTAAAAAGTAGCTCGAAACTAAGAAGGGCCTCGCGATACTTCTATTCGTTATCTAGGAAGTATCCTATTATAGCTATAAACGCGTTATCGATTAGTAAAGTCTAATAGTTAAGTATAAGTAATAGCTTTATTCTAGATAGGAGTAATTATAGTATCTCTTATTAATATTATAGTACGAAACCCTAGAGGCGCTCGCGAATTATCTTTCTCGATAGAAAGCTAGATAGCTTAGATACTAACCGTACGAAGGAAAAGAGATTATAAAGTTTTTAATACTCGACGAATAGAAAGGGTAAATTCGATATAATAATAAGATTAAGAAGTATCTATTTTTATACTTATTAGGTAAAGGTAGGCGCTAGTCTTTTCTCAGCCTATTTAATAATAAATTTATTATTAGTATAAATATAGGATTTAGACTATAAAGAATATACCGCGTTACTAAGTAATTATTAGATACTACTAGTACCCTTCTTCGGTAGTTACTTTCGGTACCTTAAACTATTAAAATATTTCTATATTAATAACGTTCTAGTATAATTTATAGTAGGATACGTAAGAACTATATAGTACTTATTATATATAACGCCTAGCTTACTATCTTTAGTATTTATAACTTATTAGAACCCTTTCTAGTACTCTACTCGACGATTTATTAGGTTTATATCCTAGTTAATCCGTTTCGACTTACTATAGCTAGTATTAAGCCACTACTTTATAAATTCCGCTATTATTTCGGGTATATAGATAATAAATTCGTTAATACGATTAGGCTTAATTCGCGGTAGGGTACTTAGGGCCTGATATATTACGCGAGATTAATAGTTTAGAAGGTCTAGAACTAAGTTAAGTTAGCCTTCGGATAGTATTTAGCTTTAGCTTTCGCGTTAGGATAATAAATCGTTAAGGAGAAGGTATTAAAGCGCGTTAAATAGTAAACTATCTATAGTATCGAAGCTAGATAACGTATAGGCGCCGGAGGGCTAAAATATAATAGATTTAATAAGCTAGTAGAGGGTATAATTATTAAGGAGGAAGAGAATAAGGAACTTACTTATTAGTTCTTTTAAAAAGATACGCGATATTCCTAGGAGATCCGTTTAACCCTATTCTATATACTAGAATTAATCTATCGTCTTTTATATCTATCGACCTATATCTAACTAGCTATTATAGTAGATTATTTTAGAAGAGAACCATTCGGGTTAAATTATCTATATATATTATAAAGCTAGTTTAAAGGTTCTTATTATTAGACTTAGCTAATTTTAATAAGACGGTTTTCTTAACTCGAGGTTAACCTCTTAGAGGGAGGTATAACGATTTAATTAATATAAAAATAACGGGATTTTAACTATATCCTAGTGGTTTTCTTAATAAATTATAGTTCTATTAGTAAAGATATATATAGGCTATAGTGTTTAGAATATATATATCTAT
>JNNR01000588.1:0-17291 GCA_000733025.2 Penicillium nordicum | reverse complement strand
TTCGTGAAGTATCGCATGGTTCTTATTATGTTAGGGTTGATGGTATCTAAATACCATCAAGTACGGGTGCCCATAGCACCCGGAAATGCAGGTTCGGTTCTTGGCATGTCCCGTACGGACATGCACAGGGACCAATGATGCTAATCTAAGTACAGTAAAGGACCTCTGGGATCACAGTAATAGCAATTCGAAATAGCGTCTACGCTAACTATCAACCCTTTATTATTAATCAAGAGACTCTATATATATTGCTTCGTAACCTTCGTTAAAGGTTCGCTGCCGAGTATAATCTAACTAATATTGCTAGGCTCTGTTAACAATAGAGAAACCTAGATAGAGGGTTAGAAAGGAACACCGATATCGATAAGTAGCTATTAAACTAGGAGACAATTTAAGTAAGGTATAAGAGAGTAAGGATACCGGAAGTAGATAATACTCCTACTTAATTCCTTAATACGATCTCAGTGATATTACCTAGGTTTTATAAAATATAGACTCTAAGACTTTAAGATAAAGATAAGATTAAATTCACTAAGCTTCTTAACCGGTATAGAGCTTACTAGAAGATTACTTATGGTAAGCTAGTTACAAATTAATATGGTATTTCGAAAGCCGTATTCTCGATATAGTAAGGCTACGAAGAAGTAAAGCCAGTTGATATAAAGCCTAAAGGGACCACGTTTATAATAAAGCCCTATCTATATAGAAGAAATAGAGGGAGATACCTAGCGTAGAAATACTAGGAGATCTATAATGAATATATGCCTTTATTATACGAAAGAAGCTAGGCTATAAAGTAGAAATAGGATAAAGCTATAAAGGCTAACCTAGCTTAGAAAGCCTAGGTTGATAAGAGATATTAAGAGAACTAAGTATAGGGCTAAAAATAGGCCTAGAGGAAGGTACTGTAGTAAGCTAATACCACCTTTAATAAAGATGAATCGGTATATAGGTTCTTTTCTATAGAAAGCAACCTACCCGTTATTAATATATAGGCTAGTAAGCTACTAACTAGTACGATATAGGCTAATAAGCCGTCGGCTAGTAAGTAAATTAATATCTCAACTACTATTATATCTACCTAAATCGATAATTTTAAACCTATATAAAGACGGTAGGTAGTCGATACTAGCGTATAAATATATATATATAATAGCCGAGAGTTATTTATAACTTTCGAGGACGTATAAAGCAGCGTTCGGGTAGGAGATATAGAAACGATCGCTGATAGGGTAGGTACTGTAGTGATCTATAGTATCAGTCCTATTAGTAGAAAACTAGTTCGAATAGAGTTATATAATACTAAATACTCTCCTAATTTCTATAGTAATCTGATATCTAACGGATTGATAATAAACGTAGGTCTATTTATAAACTTTAGGACAGATTATATTGAAGTAATTAATAGAAAACTAGTATACCGAGTATACTAGGACTAGAAATTAATATAGTTAAAGTAACTACCTAGTAATAACTTAGTATTCGTGACTAAAAAGTCAGCCTAAGAACTAAGGTTAGAAGTATCAATTTATACCTAGTATAGACGCCTAGGCTATATTAGCTAGTAACGTCTTACTAAACTAGTAGAAATGACTAAGGGGATCACTATTGAAAGTAACCCTAGTAAGAAGTAGGTATATAAAGCTTATCAATTAGTAGACGCCCCGAGGTAGATCTCTCGCCGGAGGATAGGCTAAGCCTATAGTATATTTAGACGGGTTTACTTCGACCTAGTATAGAACTAACTAGCCTATAATAGATATATCTAGTTAACGTATTTTTACCTTAATAGTATTAAGTGTTATTTTGTCTTTATATATACTAAGAAAAACGACTATTAAATCGCTATTAGGAAGTTCCTAGTATTAGTTAAGAACTAGTTAAAGATTGAGATTAGAGTATTCTACTATAATAATAAGCGAAGTATAGGTTATAAAGTTGAAACTATAATTAAAGCCGAAGGATATACTATTAAGTATTCACTACCCGGCTTACTAGAGATAAACAGTCCTACCGAGAGATCTAGGGGGATAGTAGTACGTACTACTAGAGCGTTAATTAACGATATAGAGCTTCCCTATATACTATAGCTAGAGGTAATATATATAGTAGTATATATCCTAAATAGGACCCTAACCTAAATTAATAATAGTAATACTAGCGGTATCTAATGGATTATACCTTAGAAAGAGCTTATAAGGCACGCTATACTAGATAGTATCTAATATTAGACTATTAACCTATTAAATATAAGGTTGTATAGTTATTTAACGTACTGGAGAATTATTAAGAGAGTGTAGTCTAATAAGATAGTACCTAGAGTAGAGATAGGATATCTCGTTAGGTATATTTCTAAGAACCTATATAAGATATAGTTCCCCTATAAAGGCTATAACGGGAGGGTCGACGTCGTACGCGATACCGTCTTTAATGAAACGAGACGATACTCGAAATCGATACCGATACTTAAAATAGAAGATGCTATTAGTACTATAATAGATAGACTAGGTATATAGCTATAAGTGCTTACCAATGAAGAAGTATAAATTGAGATTAGTACCTAGATAGAGATACCGAAATTAATAGTAAGGATAGCTCTATATAATGAAACTGAGTATACCTAATAGGATATAGTTAATGAAACTGAGTATACCGAGCAAGTTGATATAGTTAGTAATATCGGGGGTAAGGTTGATAATCAAGAAGTGGTTAGTAGAAAGGAAACCCTAGAGCAGGTAGTCGATAAGATAATATCTGGTTTACCTACCCTATAGTCTATTATTAGACCGAGTCTAAGGGAGTAAATAGATGATATACTAGGAAGCTTCCTAGTAGATATACTATCCTCTTTACTACTATTAAGACTATCAAGACTATCACTACTATTACTACTATTACGAATAGTATTAATATCTCTAAATCTATCGATTCCGATACCCCGTAAAACCATATTATCGTCGCTAGATCCGATCTCCGTGATCCCGTCGATCGAAACTAGGGGGGTAGAGATAGATAAAGTAAGAGATGAAGTAAGAGATAAAGTAAGAGATAAAGTAAGAGATAAAGTGAGAGATAAAGTAATAGATAAAGAATAAGAGATCGAGAGATAGCTTTAACGAGAAATAGCTTACTCGCCGTTACTAGTACTATTATTGTCGACCTATCGAGAGTCGTCCTATTAAGAGTCGTCCTATTAAGAGTCGTCCTATCGAGCGTCCTCCTAAGTATCGTCGTTATCCTCGATTCGAGTACTAAGAGATATCTTAGGTGATATAAGTATATTAAATGTTATTACCGGTACTAGATCTAGGAGACTAAGGACGGATCTAGATTATATAGCCTACCTATCTCTTAACAATACCAACTAAGTAGAACCACTAAGTCTACTTTATACTTTTATAATAAGTATAAATCAGAAATTCAATACCAAGCTCTATCGTAATAAACTACCTCTACCACTAGAGAACTAGTCCTAATTAAAGGATCATAGATTCGGTAAGGAGTTTATAGGAGTAGTAGGCTTCGAGGTCTAAATATTGAAGAAGAAAGAAACCTATACCGAGGTTCTAATCCCGAATTAAAGAGGAATATAAGTACTACCTTTAAAGTAGGTTTTTATATATAAATTTAACGCCGATAGATTCCTCGAGAAGTTTAAAGCATAAATCTATATTCGAGGTAACCTTTAATAGTTATTAATAGAGGAAAAGAGAGCCGCTATACTAGCTATTAAGACAGCGAGGGCTATCTTTACCTTAGTAGTAGCATTTAATCTTAATATTATATAGAGAGACGTTATTACTATATTCTTAAACTTAGTACTATAAGGTAAGGTCTATACTAAGTATCTACTAGGATTCGAAGTATTAGGTTAATACTAGCTACTATATAGAGTATTATACGGCTTACGAATATTACTTATATTATAGTAGTAAGAAGTAATAAGGGTACTAGTTAAACTAGGCTTTACCCTAGTACTAGAAGATCTGTATATCTTTATTATAAATAGTATTATCGTCTTCTTTTACGTTAACGATATTATTATTATAAACTATCTAGATCCTTACTACGCTAAGTAGGTAGCTAAGCTAGATAAAGAGATTAAGAAATAATAGGAATTACGGGAACTAGATATAAACTAGTTCTTAAATATATATATTCTTAAAGATAGAGATTAAAAGAAACTATAGTTATATTAAGATAGCTATATTAAGAGTATAGCAGCTAAGTATAACTTGGTTACTACGAGAAAAGTGGGATCTCTACTTACTATCGAATAACTACTACTGTACGATAGGGTGGCTATACCGAGTTAGATTTATAGTTTCTAGGCTAAGGTTGGATCTGCTTAGTATACTACTACTATTACCCGGCTAGATACTTTAAAAGCTATAGCTAAACTAGCTGAATTCTTAATAAACCCCGGTCTAAAGTATATTGATGCTATTAATCGAGTTATATAATACCTATACGAAACTAGGTACTAGGCTATCGAGTATAGTACTAGAGATTAACAAGATTAATAAAATAAGAACTAAGGTTTAAGCGAGATACCGAGTCTCGCGATACCGAGTCTCTAGCTTACTATAAAGTCAGTTAAATTTGTAAGCGATGCTTTATTCGGAGATAATAAGGATAGGAAGAGTTCGGGAGGCTATATTTATAAGCTATACGGCGGCCCTATTGACTAGAAAGCGATGAAATAAAAGGCTATCACAACGTCAACCACTAAAGCAGAGTTTCTTATACTAGTAGAAGTAGGCAAAACTATATAGTAGTAGCGCCGAGTCCTCGAAGTACTAGGTTTCTAACTAGATTATCCCTTAACTATTATATACGATAACTAGCAAACTATCGATCTCTTAACAAAGGAGGGGTCGGCGATATATACGAAGCTGCGGTATATAGATATTAATCGATACTAGATAAAATAGGAGATTAGCGAAGGTCGAGTTAATATAGACTAGGTTCCAACTATAGCTATACCGGCAGATAGCCTTACGAAAGCGCTTCCGAAATAGAAGTAGTATCTCTTCCGAGAGATGATTAGGATAAGAGAAATCAGGTATCTAATAAACCTAGAAACTAAGGGTAATTGATAAGCTTAAAATTAAAGGAATTGGCAGCTCTTAAAGCTAGGAAAATGCAGGCTTTAAGAGCTAGGGGGTATATTAAAGTGTAAGATAGAATATATGGTTGAAACAAGACATAATACCGGAAAATCATATGACCATTGGTACTCGATATACCATACAAAAGTGCATATTACAGTTAGTCAGCAAGGTCCGTACAGATTGTATAAAAGACGGATCCGTGTCATTTAAATTAGTTAGAGTTCTCAATATCAGTCATTTTGACCATATATTTCAATACGATAGATTTCTGTCATCTTCGATTGTTTCTCAACCCCTAATGGCCAAGACAGACTAGTCTATATTGGGAGTTATTCCGGAGTATCCCTGTCAGTGGGCCCTATATTGTTTCTTACGTAGAGTAATCTTGGTACGCAGAGGGGTGTATTCACTTGTAATTTGATATAAGTGATACCTCGATACCCCACTTTAGAATCCTTCGTCCCTTGGTACGGGCAGATCTTAATAATCAATCACGAGTGGTCACACTAAGATAGCGCCTAACCTAGCCCCTTCGAAGCATAAGCTTATATACGATATACTCCGTAGTGGGGAACTATCTATGTCGTAGATAGTAAAGGCTGCTGGCTATAATAAGCGTACTATCCTAAGAATCTCTTCTAATATTCGGACATTTAGTAGTATCAAAGCACCGGCTAATAAAGGTAGTAGACTACGAAGCATTAGTCTAGTTATACTAGAAGCCCTTTATGACTATCTACTCGAAAAGCCTAGCCTATATCTTAACGAGATAGCACTTTTTCTATAGGATGAGTTTGATATCTATTCGACGAAGTCTAGTATCAGTCGCGCTCTTATATCAAAACGCTAGTTAAAAAAGACCGCCTAGGTTAAGGCTAGAGAGCGTAATTATAACCTCCGTGATAAATACTCCTACTTTATCTCGGATTTTAGATCGTACTATCTTATATATAGATGAATCTAGATGCGATAAAAGGATTAGATTTAGGCGAACTAGTTAGTCTCTACTAGGGGTAATACTAGTTTAAGTGTCTAAATTCTATCGTAATTAGCGATATTAGATACTACCTATATATACTTAAGATAGCATTATATTCTCTCGAGTATTTTAAGGCTCGACTAATGCGTCTGTCTTTAAGGATTTTATTAAGCAACTGCTCCGGTATTATAGTAAATAGCCTAAGCCTAAGTCTATACTAATCATAGATAACGTATTATTTTATCACTCTAACCGAATAGAGTAGATATATTTAAAAGCCGGGGTAAAGCTAGTATACCTACCTCTATATTCTCTAGACCTTAATCCTATTAAAGAGTTCTTTGCCGAGCTAAAGGCCTTTATTCGGCGGTATTAGTAGTTATACGACGATAATCTAGACTAAGGATTCGATACCTTCCTTAAATAGTGTATTAATATAGTTAGTATACAGGGGGAAAGCGTAGAGGGGCACTTCCGCTATACAGGCTTAACTGTAGAGGAGATCTAGCGCAGCTACGTACGCTATAGCGAGACTCGAAACTGATCTTTATACTTGCCTAAAGTAGGCTCTTAGGCCTTTTTAAATATTATTGCTAGTAGTAAAAGATAGTAATAGGCATTATTTTAAAGGTACGCTTAAAATCGCTTTTATACTGCCGACGGGCTTAAGCTTTTAAATTATAAAGACGATTAGCTTATATTATATACTTCTCTCCTAAGCGCCGATTTCCGCCACCGCCTACCTTATACTTCTTAGGTTTATTCTAGGGCTAAGTCTTCTCGCTCTTATAATACTCTAAGCCTACGGTATGGTTACTAGGGTAGAACTAAAGTAGGTCAGTAGCGTAAATGATATTTTCTCTATTAGTGTTAGAGATCTAGAACTCGGCCTACTTATAGCTCTAAATAGTACCTCGGCAGCCGCTTATATAGCCTCGGTAGAGATAAGTATAGTCTATATATAGGTTACCTTATAGTTACTATCAAGCTTAGCCTCGGTATTGCGACTGTGGTATAGTACTTTCGGAAATCGGTATTACCTTCACTCTTCGGTTGATTATCGGACTATAGTACTAAGATATACTAGTCTGTTCTAGGAACCCCCTAACGAACCCCTATTATTATACGATATATCGTATAGTTTGAAGTTAGTATTACTAGGATGTTTATAGCTTAGTGCCTTACGTGGTCTTTATAGAGGACCTATATTAGGTATCCTATCTAGTTAGCCCTCCCCGTAATAAGGTTAAATTAGTGCCTTCCTATTACCTTTACTCCGTCCTACCCGATAGTCCTAAGCTTTATCTTCTATATATACCCCTTAATATACTCTATTTTCTTACCTACCTAGCCGTATCTAAGCGGCTACTTACTATTATTATAAGTGACCTACTCTCGATTATAGCTAGTATCGCCGGATTCCTCTCGCTTAGAGTCAAAGTGATATAAACCTTAGTAGATTTCTATTCGGTCTATAAAAGCCGAGACACTGATATCGCTAAAATCACTCAAAATATAGAAAGTCTTTAGAGCAACTTTCGATCCCTAGAAATTGTAATCTAGTAACGCTAATCTTAGCCTAACGTAGAAGAGCTACTAAAAGAAGTCGATAAGTCTATATAAAGATACTATAATATTATTAAAGAGCTCTAGACCGAGTGTTAGAAATTCTATACTAAATCGGTTACCTACTTAAAAAGTCGACTTTAAGTAGTTAGACGCCGCGCCACCTATCCGTTCCGGAAAAGCACAATATAGAAGATCGAAGAAGATATTAGCGAGATACGAGAATCTCTATTATTCGCACTTAACGTGCTATAGTTTAAAAGCTATAATCGGATCGAAGATAAAGTATCGGTAGTTAGATCTCTTCTCGAGCGGACAAACTTAAGCCAAATTTCTTTCGCTATTCGTTCCTAGCTTTAGGCTCCCGATACGTCCGTAAATTATAATACTATCTATACAAAATACTACCTAAAAACTAGACTATAGTTTATCGAAAGTTATTAATTTGCGAACTGGCTAGTAGAGCGAAGTTCATTTCTCTAGCTTAATAGGTTCGTAGGATATAGCAAGTCCGTCCTCTACTTAGTTATAGTATACCATATATTTCTTGAGACGAAGCATAAGAGCAAAGTAGGAATCGCGTTTTTCTACTTCGCTTTTAGCGATAAGTCAAAGCAAGATGCCTATAGCATGTTACGTGTATTATTGTTACAACTATCGGTGCAGTTCTAAGACGGCGAAAGGGAACTAGAGCAACTCTGTATACTGTCCCAATCATCTACTCCTCCAGTGGATGTACTACTCCAAACGCTTCGAAGCTTTCTAGAACGATTCCTAGACAGCTATATCCTACTCGATGCATTAGATGAGTGTCCCCGAGATAACGGCAGAGAAGATGTTTTAAGAGTGATATAGGTGTGTTAGAGAGTAGATCAGGGACTAATAAGTACGCTGGTAAAATCTCTGAATTACGCTGAAGAGAGGAAAGGAAACTATCTATAGGTAACTGGACTAAAGATACTAGGAGCAAATAGGGTAGGTCACGTGACCTTCTAATACCCCCTACGACTAGCATCGTAGTCTAAGAAATATAGCCCTAAACTATCCATCCTTTATATAAGAAAACCAGATTGAGAAACGATATAAACCCCCTATCTTTAGTATATAAATCGGAATTCAACCTAACGGTCTATCCTTATAGGCTATAAGGCCTATCTGAGCAATGAAACGTTTGAATAGGATCTTTCCTAGGGGTTTTGTAAGGCTATCGGCGGCTATATTAGTAGTGGGAATCTTAACGAACTTCACTGTTCCTAATACTACCTCTTCTCGGAGTCGGTGGAAACGAATTATAATATACTTTATATTGGTATAGAACTCGGGATTCGAGGCTAGAGTAATTACTCCGTTATTATCGGCAAAGATATATATAGGCTTTTAGAGAAGTCTAGGGATACTAATCTCGGTAAGAAGCTATATTAGCTATATAGCTTCTTAAGTAGCTAAAGCTTTAGCGATATACTCGGATTTAGTTATAGATAAAGCGATATAGGGTTACTTCTTTGATATTTATAAAATTGTACTACCGGCTATTTTAAATACGAAGCTAGAGGTAGAGAGGCCTTTTTTACTATAGGGGCTAGCCCAATCGGTATTATAATAGCCGGAGAGAGAGGAATCTCCTTAGAAAGAGATTAAAAGATACTTTATACCTATTAGATAGCGGAATATACGTTTTAGTACCTAGAAATATACGTCGCCTAGATTCTTAGTATATCTCGTAAGTTTAATAATAGTAAAAGTAATATCTAGTCTCGTAGAGACTATTAGCTAGATTAGGGTACTAATTTTAGTTTAATACTTCTTAATTTCTACTTTCGAAGTAGTACTATCTAATCTCGGGAGTAGAGGTAGTTTTTTATCTATTAGGGTAATAACCGGCTTATAATTTTTAAGGCTAAAGCGAGCGAGGATCTTATTAACGTAGTTATATTAGGAAAGGTAAATAGTTCCTTCGTTATAAAAGATATTAATTATAAGGTATCGCTAGAGAATACCTTTATCCGAGGTATTAAAATACTTAGCGATTATAATTTTAAAACGTTTAATTTCCTATTTAGAAGGTAATAGAACTAGAAGATCGTCGACGTAGATTATAATAAATAACGGAGCCTTATTAGGCTCTTTCTTTATAAAGATAGAATAATTAGATTATATACGGGTAAAACCTACAGAGATTAATATATCGTATAATAATTTATACTATTCTCTAGGACTTTATTTTAAGCTATAAAAAGTCTTTATAAGGAGGCTAATATCGTCGGGATATAGCTCTCTTTAACCTTTAGGAAGCTTAATTTTAATTAGTTCTTTAAGCTCGGTATAAAGAAAAGCTATTATAATATCGATATAATAAATCGGCTATCCTTTAGTAGCCGTAATAGCTACGAAGATCTTGAAAGATATCGGCTTAGTAACGATAGCGTAGACTTTATAAAGTTAAAATCCTTAATTTAACGAAATCTATAGGTAATAAGCCTTACTTTATATATACTATTATACTTAATTTTAAATACCTATTATAAAGAGAGAGGTTTCCTACCCCGCTTTACAGAGGACCGAGGAATCCTCCGCTAGGTACTATTCTTAATCTATCGAGTAAGCTCTTTATAAGTAGTATCTAGCTATTTATCCTTTTTAATATATACTATTGCTTCTTTCTAGCTATTAGGTTCGAAACTAATATCGTTGACTATTAATATAGAAGCTATATATTACTCTTTTGATATAGCTATAGAGAATAGATTGATTAATATATCTAGAGTATTAGCTAGAAGCTAGATAACGTTACTATTAAAGAAAGATCGGCTAGCTAAGCTATTAATATATATCTAGCTAGGCTTTTTAGACCTTATTAATCGACGTACTAGACTAGGATCCGATAGATACTAAGTAGAGGTCGATAGGATATAACTAGTATCTAGTAAATTATCTAGAACTAGATCTAGATAGGAAAAATCAATTCGTAATCCCTAGGTAATCGAATTCTAGGGAGTAGAGTCCTAATTAATAACCTACTAGGAAGTAGGCTATAGTTCTATAAGAACCCCTACCCTACCTATATTAAAGTAGGGACTATTTTCCTACTATTATACCTCTATATTCCTACTAAAACTACCCGCTATTTTAATATCGTTGTCGTATAGAAGGTTAAAGGTATCGGGATCGGGGAGAAGATCGATAACCTAGATATCAATTTCTAGAACTCGGTATTCTAGGATTAAGGGGTTAGAAAGATCTAGTAGTAGATTTACCGGAGTAATAACTACGTTATTAACGTTATCTTTAATAAATAGAGGGGGTAGAGACTTAGTATAAGTATTATATAGATTATTAAGGTATTAACGTATCTTACGATAATTATTTTTATCGTAAAGGAAATCAATTAGAATATATTATTCCGATAATTAAGAAGCTAGTTATTATTTATTAACCGAATTAAAATTAAGATCGTACTTAGGATCTAGAAGCGTAGCTAGTAACGGGTTCTTATTAAATATAATATTACGAGAACGCTTAATCTTTTTAGTATATATATTATATAATATATAGTTGTTACCTTCGTTATAGGCTATTAATCTAGCCTCTTCTATATATAGATCTAGTTTAGTAGTATACTTCTCCTTTAGAATTAGGAACTAATATTAATAACTAAGAGCTCGAAGGTGTTACGTGCCAGGTCTTTTGAGAGAAAGAGTGCATTCAAACTAGAAAAGCAAAGATGGGGAGAAAAGAAGAAAAAGTGCAGAGAGATCCAGAGGGGTTTAAATAGCTGGATCTCTGCAAACAAAGAAATAACCTCTTTCCCAAATAGGCTTAGTAGGCATGCCCAATTAGGCATAGTAGCACTCCATCAAACAAAGGAAGAAAGCAAACAAAGAACGCAGGCAAATAAAGGAAAGAATAAAGAAAGATAAGAACGATCTTAACATATGATAAGCATGTGATAATTGTCGATCGTGACATAACCCCGACGAAAGAACCAATCTAGTCTCTAGATTTATAAAGGCTGTCTAGAGTCTTAAGGACTGTTAGATCCATCCGATCATTGTTATAGTGGTTATGGGTATTCGAAGAAGTTGTCGAGTTCGAATTAGCGGAAGAGAAGTTATAGCCGGCGAGCTGCTAGACAATACTAACAAACTCGGTATAGGTACGTAGAAGGTTTAGCTGCTAGGAAAGACGGCTTCGAAGTAAAGTTTAAAAACCTTTTCGGAAAGTAGAGATCTTAGTGACATCAGGCCAATCCTATCCTTTTACTTCGTAGAGGACGCGCTCGAACTTAGCGATATAAGCAGCGAGTGATTCTTCGGGAGACTACTTAATCGAAAGGAGACGATCCTCTACTTCTTAAACCTTATTTAGATTATCGTAGACGCGGCGAAGTAAGTCGAGAATTATATAATAATCGTAAATACCGGAGTCGCGAGCGGACGTAAGTTAAGGGAGGACTATTGCCTAAACTTAGCTTATAAGATTAAGGTAGATATAGTAAAACTAAGCTATAGAATCTCCTATAGCGGGTCCGTCGATAGCGAGCTTAGTATAGATTGCAGTATCCTACGTATCGTACTTAATAGCGAGACCGGTGAACTTCTCTAGATCGGGAAGGGAAGATTTAGGACGTTTCGACGAAGGGGGGTTAGAAGCGGCGGCGGAAGCGGTAGCCTACTAGAGAGCTTACTAGAGAACCTAAATTTCACCTCTAAGGTTATCGATTATAGAGGCAAACTCGGCGCGGAGCTCTACGCGAAGTTATTAAATTTATTAATCTATTTTAACGAAGATCAGAGTAAGGAAGCGAGGTAAAGAAATTACACTAGCACCTATATCTAAGAAGTAGAGAAGGAAGAAAAAATCTAGAGAGGATATCCGGGGGTAGAGTCGAAATCTAGAAGGAGGGAACTAACAGTCTCTCGCGCTTAGCTTACTATTTGACCCGGAGCAGCCTAATCTCTAGATCACGCACTTAGGTACGTCTCGTCACTAGGCTATCTATAAAGAGAGATACTTCGAGCCGAGAGGTTCTCGCAATAAGTTCTCTGTACAGCTATACAAAAGCGTTTGCCAGTTCTTAACCACAGGACTTCGTAGAGAGGATCTTTACTTTTATATTACGTGCTAGGTCTTTTAAGAGAAAGAGTGCATTCAAACTAGAAAAGCAAAGATAGGGAGAAAAGAAGAAAAAGTGCAGAGAGATCCAGAGGGGTTTAAATAGCTAGATCTCTGCAAACAAAGAAATAACCTCTTTCCTAAATAGGCTTAGTAGGCATGCCCAATTAGGCATAGTAGCACTCTATCAAACAAAGGAAGAAAGCAAACAAAGAACGCAGGCAAACAAAGGAAAGAACAAAGAAAGATAAGAACGATCTTGACATGTGATAAGCATATGATAATTGTCGATCGTGACAGTTTCTAGGCTAAGGTTAGATCTACTTAGTATACTACTACTATCACCCGGCTAGATGCTTTAAAAGCTATAGCTAAGCTAGCTGAATTCTTAACAAACCCCGGTCTAAAGTATATTGATGCTATTGATCGAGTTATATAATACCTATACGAAACTAGGTACTAGGCTATTGAATATAGTACTAGAAAATAACACTAAGATAAAAATTAAGGCTTAAGCGAGACACCGAGTCTCGTGACACCGAGTCTCTAGCTCGCTACAAAGTCAGTTGAATTTGCAAGCGATGCTTTATTCGGAGATAATAAGGATAGGAAGAGTTCGGAAGGCTATATTTATAAGCTATACGGCGGCCTTATTGATTAGAAAGCGACGAAACAAAAGACCGTTACTACGTTAACTACTAAAGCAGAGCTTCTTGCTCTAGTAGAAGCAGGAAAGACTATATAGTGGTGGCGCCGAGTCCTCGAAGTATTGGGCTTCTAGCCAGATTATCCCTTAACTATTATATACGATAACTAGCAAACTGTCGATCTCTTAACGAAGGAGGGGTCGGCGATATATACGAAGCTGCGGTATATAGATATCAATCGATGCTAGATAAGATAGGAGATTAGCGAAGGTCGAGTCAATATAAACTAGGTTCTAACTGCGGCTATACCGGCAGATAGCCTTACGAAAGCGCTTCTAAAACAGAAGCAGCATCTCTTCCGAGAGATAATTGGGATAAGTGAAATCAGGCATCTAATTAATCCCGAAAAGTAAAGGAATTAGCAGCTCTTAAAGCTAGGAAAATATAGGCTTTAAGAGCTAGGGGGTATATCAAAGTGCAAGGTAGATTATATGGCCGAGATAAGGTATAATACCAGAAAATCATATAACCATTGGTACTCGACATACCGTACAAAAGTATATATTACAGTTAGTCAGCAAGGTCCGCACAGATTGGTTAAATTGCGGTTTCATGTCATTTAAATTAGTTAGAGTTCTCAATATCAGTCATTTTGACCATTTCAATACGATAGATTTCTGTCACTAATAAACATAACTATTGGAAGGTCACGTGACCTACCCTATTTGCTCCTAGTATCTTTAGTCTAGTTACCTATAGATAGTTTCCTTTCCTCTCTTCAGCGCAATTCAGAGATTTTACCAGCGTACTTATTAGTCCCTAATCTACTCTCTAACAGGTTATGAGCCCCTGGCCGTCGAAGCCACTGCATCACTATATACTTCACGCCCCTTTCCTCCAATCCTCGGTGCTTTGCGTGGTACCCTACTTTATAGAGCTTTGATCGCACAAATCAGAGTTTTTACTAGTCGAGTTTTTTCGACTACCTACGGTACCCTATACTATTAGCCGTTCGATCCTATCGACCGCCGTCTCTTATTAGCCGTTCGACCCCGTCGACCGCCGTTTCTTATTAACTATTCGATCTTATCGACCGCTATTCCTTATTAGCCGTTCGATCCCGTCGACCGCCGTTTATATACTCTATATCTATTAACTAGCACCCCGGTACCGAAGAAGAAGTTATAGATTATAATATATTTAATATCGAAGACTTCGATATCAATCGATTAGAGATCGATTTTTATGATTTAGTTCCTAAGCTAAAAGGACAATTCAACTTTAGAGATTAGGAAACAGCCCTATTCCTAGCTCTTATAGCTAATAACCGCTATTATACGCGTATACTAATATATAGGATTCCGATTCTATCTACGCCAGTTTACCTTAATACCTCAGTAGAAGCTATTCGTAATAAACTTCTTAAAGATATAATAGTAGCTATAAATATTAATATAGATGATATTATTATTACTTCTTCTTAGGTCCGTATAAAGATAACTAAGCTATAAGAAGTCAATTCTCAGTTACGAAAGAAGTATAATACTTAGTATAACAATTAGGAATCGTATAATACGAGGACACTCCTTAACGTTCGAAAGACCCTTAGTATCGAGGTATTATCGCTTATTATATAGATTGTTAACGCTCGTAAGGTATACTATAAGCTCCGGAAGACGTATACCGGTACCTTATATTAATAGTCTTATACTTATTACGCTAAGTGGATTGACCTCCGCTATAAGAATAGATCCGTATCCGACTTTATATATAAGTTCTAGGAAGCTCTACGCGAGGTAACAGTAACCTCTAGGGTCCTAACCCTAATAATTAAGCTATACTAATTTAAGAGAGCGATTTTCGAGAACCTATACTACTTAGCTTTCCTATAGAACCTTCGAATTAATAAGAAGGAGTCGAACTAGATAGATAAAGTATATATTAAGTTTATAGAGATAGAGATATATAACCGCTTAGTTAATACTCCGTTATATATAGCAAATTCTACTACTACCTCGTCGTCTAATAAAGACAACTTTTCTAATAAGAAGAAGGACGATAAGAAAGATAATAATAATAAATCTAGAGGCTAGTCTAGGAATAAGGATTCTAATAACTCGTCCTCGAACTCTAAGGATAAGAAGCAGAAGAAGTACCCCTTTAAATATAAGGAGAACGTTATCTTCTATAAGTAGTATAATACTCTAGGTAACTACTACTCTAGAAATTACTTACTAAAAAATAACCCCTCGGCTAATATAATTATATAGCTACCTTAGCAGTTATTCTAATAAATATCTATTCTATAACTAGGCCAAATTATAGGCTAAGTTAACTCCTAAGGACGAATTATTCTAGTCTAAAATTAGTAGCAACAGTAACCTCGATATAGTACTAATATAATCTATACTCCGGTATCCTACCCCTCGGTACCCTAATAAGGGCCTCCCTCTAGAGACCCGGTTACTAAATATAATACGTTATTTACGAATATACTATTTTAAGAATATAAAGTTTATATAGTTTTAAAAGAAGCGCTTAATACTTCCGATAATAACGTTTTACGATAGATAGTCGATTCCGGAACTAGTATATATATAACCCTATATAAATCGGTATTTATCAACTTCCGTGAATATATATTACCTATATTAACTACGATAGGTAATATCTTTTATATAGAAGGTTATAGTAATATTATTCTTCGAATATCAAACTATGATTCAATAGATTATATTAGCTCGCTTACCCTTTATAAGGTATAGCTTACTCTAGATCTTAAAGCTAGCTTAATCTCTATATTAGCCCTTAATAAGGAGGATATTAGAATATAGGTCAAAAATAGTTTAATAACCTTTAAACTTTAAGAATCAGTCGTTAGTTATATTACTTATAAAGGAGAATACTACTAGCTAAACTACCTAGGTATTAATAAAGTAGACTCGATACTAGATAATTCTCAACTCTCTATACTACTTTCTAGTTTACTAAACTCGGTATTTATAACTAAGTACGATTCCCCGCCAATTTCGATTAATTTAGCCTATTAACGGGCCTATTATACTAGCGAGAACCGTATTCGTAAGATAGAAATTTATACCGATAGTATTAAGTTAAAAAAGGGTACTAGTATAACCTTTCCTTATATACCTTATATTAAGGGTAAGGGTTATATACTACTATTTAGTAAAGAACGATCGATTAGATCGAAACCTAGTAAGTTTATTTATCTAGATATATAGGGACTAATCTCAATTTCCTTATACGGTAGAGAGAGATACTTTATTACCTTTATAGATAATACTACTCGCTTTATATAGCTATTCCTCCTAAAGTCTAGGTCTTAGATTACCGAGGTCTATATTTAATTAGAGAACTACTTAAAGACCTAGTTTAGATATATAATTAAGAGAATTTATAGTAATAACGTAATAGAGTATAAACTACTCGCTATCTACCTTACTTCGAAAGGAACAATCTAGGATCTAACCCCTCCCTATATAAAGCAACTTAATAGTATCGCTAAGATTAAGAATCGATACCTCGTTAAACCCCTTATCGCAGTTATAATAGAGTACTAACTCCCGAAATATCTCTAGGGCTACTTACTTGGTAGAATCAACTATATAATAAACCGGCTATACGCTTTAAAGATTAATAAATCTCCCTATAAAGTACTATATAGGAAGAAGCTAGATCTCTCTAACCTTCTGTCACGATCGACAATTATCACATGCTTATCACATGTCAAGATCGTTCTTATCTTTCTTTGTTCTTTCCTTTGTTTGCCTGCGTTCTTTGTTTGCTTTCTTCCTTTGTTTGATGGAGTGCTACTATGCCTAATTGGGCATGCCTACTAAGCCTATTTGGGAA
>JNNR01000589.1:0-17304 GCA_000733025.2 Penicillium nordicum | reverse complement strand
GGGGGGGGGCGGGATAGGGAAATTTTTAGACTCACAGAGGACCGGTGAGGAATTTATTAGGGGGGTTTACCTAACTTTGGCAAATTGCAACCAGTCCCTACTAAAATTCAATCAATTCAATCCAAGAATGCACCTGTGGACATATCTGACAGCGGCAATCTCCATTGAGACCCAGTGGTTTAGTTGTTAAGTGGGCGCTACTATGTTTATGCTTAAATTCCAAGGTTTGGCCACTGTGATGGTTCCATGGTGGTTTGGGGGTTCCATGGTTGTGTTCCCTCCCTGACAGCTGTCCGGTCCGTGTTGGCGCCGTGCCGATCTTTTGTCGATCGGAGCTTTGTCGGGACTACTTTAGATTGAACTCCATACGGAGTACATTAACTAGTTATATTATTATTGTACTAGTACTTCATAAGAGGTAAGATCTTATATTCCTTCTAATCTATGTGATCCTTTAATATGCTAGTTAATATTACTCGTACTCCGTATCTGGTACAATATATGCTACCTAGGTCATAGCTAATGCCTAGATTGTCCACGGGTATCCCAATTCCCACCTTCCTAAAATGGTTGGTCTAAAATTCTCCCGTTGTACTCCGTAGAATACCCGATAGACCTATGCATGATTGTGACTATCATGATTATTGCTCGATAGTTCTGTGTATTTTCGGTCGCCTACGCCCATTGTAGGTTTACTGCAAGGATCACACAGAGTATTTCGTACTTATGTTGGATGTGCAGCAAGGCCCCAGTGGAACACATCAGATAGCCGCAGATCAGCCCCAGTATCGAGATCTAGTATGACATTCCGTCCCTCGTATTCGAATTGGGACTACAATTGGCTATTGGGTCTAGACAAAAAATATTATTGTTGATCTTCTTTTCCAGTTTCGGCATTTTATCTAACAGATCTCTCCTTTTTTGAACATTTTCAACATGTCCGCGCAGGACATAACACCCATTCTTGGATATATCGTATGCAAGGCACGGATCTACTCCCATATTTACACTAGAGCAAAGAACTACCCAGTAATTGACACATTGACATAGGATATACTAGTTAATCACACACTGTACTCATTCGTCGCAACTAGATAAAAAGAGAAAAAGAAACACCCAAGCAAAAAAACTCCAGACACCCCCATCCCTGCTCCGTGCTGGATGAAATTCCCGAAAAAGCGACTAGTAGCAAATGGACAAAAGAGGAATCGACGAGTGCGACATAACACTCCTGTCACCCCTGGACACACCCATTTAGCATAAAATAGCCTTTGAACAAGGAAAAAGAAAAAAATGGAGAAAGGATATTAAATCAAACGGCGGGAGAATGCAGTTCCCGGGGACACGTGAAAGAAGAGAAGGGAGAAATAAAGGAATCAGAAATTTCGTTAAAATAAACGCCCTGTCCACATGCGTAACTTGCTTTGCAGGCAAAAAAAAAAGGCCTCCACGAATCATGAGCTTCACGACTATCATGTCTGCATCACGACATCCCCATCGACTTCGTACTCGGCGTCAATCTCTGCATCCGCATCTGCATCTGCGTCTGAATCTGCATCGGTGCCATTAGTATTGGCCCCGGCCTTTTGACCCTCGCCTTTGCCTGGTGACTTGGAAGCAGACCCTGCCTCAGCGGGAACCATAACGTGAACTTTCTCAACCAAAGCTTTCCGGTTGACTGATCGCGGTGTCTTGGCGTTATCGTTGGATCGACGGGAAATTGCCGTTCCAGGTGACCGCGAGATAGGGTTGCTCTTCTTCTCGGGGGTCTTGGGCGCTTCTGTGTCCTTGTCCTCGGACGGCTCGGGCTCGGCAGCATCAATGCCATTGGTCTTGACGGGTTCCTTGGTGGCAGCATCTCCATTAACACGCTCTGATTCTTTTTCGCTCACGTCTCCAGCTCCTTTGAATGCAGGAGCCACGTTTTCGACGTCCTCAACGATTTCGCTCTGCTCCAGTTCAGGACCGTTGACCTGACTAGGTGTTGCTTCGGCTGCGGGCGAGTCCGTGAGGATAGAGCTTCTCCCCCGGCGAGTGCTGCCTCCAGGAGTGACCATTGCCAGCCCGGAGGGTCGTCGAGGTCTGCCGCGACCGTTACTGTTAGTACGGGCAGCCGTGGGTGTCGTTGACATGTTATTGAGTTTGGTGCTACCAGATGGGCGACCAGGTCTGCGTTTAGGAGGTGCTGCAGGAGGCACAGGAGGCCAAAGTTCGAACCGGGAGGGTGGGATTCCAGCGGCAGGGTTGGGGATTGTAGCTGGTTCAGAGTTGCCCGCTGTAGAATGGCGGGGGCCATTGGGCCGCAGAGCCAATGTGGAAGGCGGTCCAGCGGAGTCTGCGAGAGTGTCTCGATCCGACCCATTCACCATTCGAACATTGCCCTCATAGTCAGTCGCTCTTGTCTCGGTCTCATCTTCCTCTTCATCCGGGTCATCGCGGGGCGCGACGGTCTGTATGGGAGCACGATCGAAATGAGACTGGTTGCTACGACCCATAATGTAAGGTGTCCAGAGAAGCGCATCTGGGTTGAGCTGGACGTAGCCCTTGCTTTCCCATCCACTGATGACCTCGTTGTAATATTTGTGATCGAGACGGATGGCGTACGTCTTGGTAATGGGATCCCGCACGAGAGCTCGAAGTCCTTCCAGGGCAGATACAATATCATCTGCTGTCATACCCGTGCGATCAGACAGATCTGCAATGCTAACAGGTGCCTTAAGATCACGAAGTTGGTATGACAAAATCAATCGCCAGTAGTTCCGGTACGACACCAGACCCATGTCAGAAAGCGGCTTTTCGGGCGATCCATTTTTGCCTTCGATGCGGGTAAGGAGGTATGAGAAGTCGATGAGGAGGTTTCCGTAGCCTTTGCGCTGATGGATGGGTAGGGTAAGAATGCAGGAAACGTTGTTCGCTGAGCTTGGGCGTTTTTCTTTGCTGAAGTAGCCAACGAAATGGCAGCCCAGATCGTCGTACTCAGTCATGACATAGAATAAGAATGGCTCAACGTCGTAGTAAAGTGTCTTGGAACCAAGGAAAAGCTTTGCAAGAAGGCAAAGATTTTGACAGTACACCGGGTTCTTGCGCCCATCAACTTCGAAGATTGAGATTGATCGATCACGGTAGATCTCGTCACCGGGGGGATGCTTCGCAGGGCACTTGAGTTTATGGCGCCAGGCGACGAAGTCCGAGTTCATGTATTTGAGACAGAACTCGCAAATGTACAGAACACGGTTCCGGCTGTATTCCTCCGGGTAAGGCGCTGCATACCAGGTTTCGATCTCGTAGCCACCGAAGTTGATAGATTTGATCTTTGAAGGAGGGCCAGAGACCTTTTGTGATGCATGCGCAGTGGTTTCGCCATTGAGTTCTGCTTCCTTCACTTTCTGTTGCCATTCATCTTCGGCTTTCAGACGTGCCTGTTCGAATCGGTCGCGATCAAATTGTGTGGGGAGTGTCCTGGATGTATCTTGTTCGATTTCGGACAGAATGCCTCCATATGGTTTGGATTTGGCGTCGTCGGTCTCACGGTCGAACAAAGTCATGGAGTTGTAGGATACCGGAGGAAGGGGAACGAAGTGTGCCTGGGGTTCTGGGGCCACAGGTGGCGGCTTTGGTGCTTTCTTCTTCTTGCGTCCGGGGCGGATTTGAGAGCCTGTTATTTTAGCCATTTTTGCCTCATCCAACCGGAACCCAATAATCAATTTCCCAAATTGTCTAGTGACCACGCGGCAGTGCTCTCGGTCTACTGCACGAGTGCGTCGCACGCGTACAGAACGTGTTCGAGCAGGAGAGTGGACATCACCATCACCGGTGAGATCCCCGCCCTCCAAGCCCGCATCGTTCGAAATTAGGTGATCGGAGCGGAAGGAGGTTTGTCGAAGTCTTTTGCGAAGCACAGGTGTGTGTTGTTCTTCGGCCTCGATTGACGAGGCCTTCCGCTTGCGTAGCGACCGCGAGCTATTGAGCATCTCGTCGTCGACGCCTGTGTTGAAGATAGAATGGAATCCCTCGTCGTGTGTGCCAGCGTGCGCGGGTAGAAGCTCTTTGGGAAGGGCTGGGGCTCCGAGTCCGGTTTCTGTCGCTGGGTTTGTCGTGTCAGGCTCTAGGTTGTTTTGAACACAGCTAGGACACCTCCATGGGTCTGGATGTTGCGATGTTAGTGTGTAATACATAAAAGAGGTTAAAGGTGATGGGGCAGAAGTCAATGACCAGATGTTTGCGTACCTTCCGTTTCATCATATGCTTCTTGTTCGCGTGCACATTGCCGGTGAGCTATTGGGATGCCGAGTCAGCGAGTAGTCCGACATAATCATGGTAAAGGACGAACTGAGCGACACGTACAGTGATCACCACATACAACACAAGTGAGCCATTCCTCAAAATCTTCACTTGGATCGTGTTCTTCGTCTTGACTGCAAACTCTATTGGTCCGTTGTTAGTACCGAAACGTCCTAGTTCTGCGCTTAGTCCTGGGTCGAGCCCTTCCACTTACAAGCAGTTTGAGCCACTGCGGATATCAGTTTCGACATCCTCGCCGCCATTGCTCTCAGCTTCCCAGTCCTCGGCTTCTGACTCGTGGTCACTTGATTCGGGTTCTGATGCGTCACGGTCATTTGCCTCAAACCTGGGATCGGCATCCGCGTCGGCTGTCTCAGACTCCGCATAGTCTTCTTCAGAACCCGCGTCGTCGTCAGGTAGCTTGACGGCTCCAACAGGTTCAGCCTCGTCATTGTCGTCGTCGTCGGCTTCTCCGTTCAACCCATTGACGCTTGAGTTATTTCCACCTGCACCCTCCTCCGGGCCATCCTGATCAACTTCTCCGGTGTATGCTCGGTGAACGGCATCTTGAAGCTGCTGATCCATTTCATATAAGTCGGTTTCTTCTTCGCCCTCCGCATCTAGGTCGCTATCGGCCGGGTCCACAGGCGGGTCGAGTTTGCCCGGTTCATCGTTTGCTGGCGGCACCGTCGCCGCCATAGTGAAAGTTACCGCCACCGCCAGGTTGAGCACAGCAGTGCTTGTTGTATGCGCTCAGGCTGACTGAGGTATCCTTTGCGTGAAAGAAGCTTGAACCGATCCGGTTACAGAAGCACCCCGCTGACGTCGGCGCTGATCCGGGGGCGCATCTGGATCAAAAACGGGTTCGGGGGTAGTTGAAATAGTTCCGAAGATCCTTACAAACACAGGTATCGTTCGTGATTGACGCTCAAATTCTCCAGGCGCAAAGTTGAAGCTAAACAAACAAGAGGTGTCAGTCCGCCGCTGGAGTGGCTACGCATGGCAGGCGCGTCGCAAAACAGGGAAAACTCACCCCAAGAGAAACCAGTGCAATCTTTGATTCAAAAGCGTACCGGACGCGTCGAAGGACAGTCCGTACACCGAGGCCTGTCTCTTTTACAATCGAATGCGATCTGCAACGGCCTTCACGCCCCTTGTCCTGTGAGTGTCGTTGTAGCGTGCTGAGTCAGCGGAAGCTAAACCGTTTCGGGTGGGGGAGACCTCAAGCCCCGTCGCTGTAGGAAGAGACACTCCCCTCCACACTCTCCGCGATCGATCTACTCTCCTCAGTCCGTAAGAGGCTTTACGGCTCTTGATTCTAATTTGACACCTCTTTCCGATTACCTACATACCCATACAACCGCACGCCATGGGTGTCCCTTTCGAGGCCCTGCTTCCCTATGGGATTATCATAACCGTACGTCCCATTGGTCAATTCCTTCTAGGACTATAGCTCACCAAGTGCTACAGATGTTTGGCGTGAGTGGCTACGGTCTTCACTATGTCAAGCGCTTTGCCAACGATGGCAAGAAGGCGCGCTGGAACCAGGATCTCTGGGATAGAGTAAGTTGTTCCATCCTTGTCGGCTGCGGTCGGAACTTGTCTAAAGCACATTGGCTAACAATTTTACAGCAAAGTGAGTGATTACTAGCTTATCGGCCGACGGAAAAGTGCCTAGCGCGCGTGAAGAATTATATGAGACTAACTACCACCAACAATAGTGATGGAGAGAGATCAGCGCATCACAGGGTCATTCCGCGGGCAGTCCAGCAACCACAAAGCGCCCACTGGATTCGAAGTCAGCAACCCATGGAAGGTACGAATAACAGATCCCGTGTCCGTTGGTTCCCAGCTCCGTGCAGAAACGCTGACCCGAGACATAGATCGAGAATCGGATCTACTAGTTTCAAAAATTGCAACCTCTTTTTCCTTTACGTTCAACGTCTGCGCCTTTCTTTACTTCGAGACCATACATATCCACCTACAATTACTCTAGCATCGTTGTACCATATCATTTATTCTCTCGGATTTCCTTTGTAGCTCTATGAATCATGCCTACTTGAGCTCCGAGGTCATCCCCCGGATACCTTGGATCTCACTCTCACAAAGGTGCATATCGAAATACTTGGCCAGGGCCTTGACACGGTCCTCTTCAGTCTCCAGCACCTGCAAGATCTCCGTTTGCCCGTGCAATCTCTCTTTCACTTCTTTGCCCAACATGATGCACTGCCCAATGATCTCTGTCCCAGATTGATCCAAAATCATTCGCGTGCAGACAAAGACCTGGGTGAACCAGCTAGTCCGCCTCTGGCTGATAGAGAAGTTCATGACCCCGAAATCCTGTGGGAAGAACTCCACCTCTGAAAAGCAGATCTGTGGCAGCCACTTGCTCTCGGGGTTATATCTTGTTTGGTAGATCCAGATCTTTTGGCTTGGATCCGTAAACTCGGCAATGCTCTCTCTGACAATACGCATCTCGGATGGCGCAATAGCCGTAGCAGTAGCACCTTCTTGAAGTAAGAGTGGAGCAGTGGCACAATTGTTTCCAAACCCGACATCAACCTATCCTCATCCGTTAGTGTGTCTGGTCCATGCGGTTGCTGCAGTAGATCTTCATGTCGTACCATGTACTTCTCCCCTCCAATAGTCACAATCAAAATCATATGCCCACTTTCCCGGATCAATGGTGTCAGCTCGGCTCGAAGGCTCATAATAATGCCAAACTGTTGGAGAACCTACATTCCCATATATAACCCATTATCCACTCCCTTCGCCGCAGCATGACTGACTCTACCTCCGGTGGCGTAAACACGATACCCCAGGGACCGCAATACAATAAAGAAGAGTCCCGTATTCTCCATGCAGTATCCATCTAGCTGCCGCTCCACCATCTTCTCAAAGAGACTCTGCGGGTCCAGAGAAATAGTATGATGTTGCGAGTAATGCAGCTCTGAGTTGCCCCATGGAATGGCAACGAGATGTTGTCTTTGCAGATGACATAGCGCCGAAAGTGCATCGTTCTCGATATCCTGGCGGAGATGCTGGAGAAGATTGCTCTCGGGTTGAGTGGAGTGGGAATACCCGATGCGGCTCAGGTACAACTCCAGCTGTTGATCGGTATATGTGGGTTTATGTGCCATTGTTGGGGTTCCTCACTGTTTGGGCTGTGCTCGGGGGGATATATGAACTTTCTACATATGTAACTGTATGTACCGGATTTTAGGCCACGGTCGCGAATTTCCCGATCGGGGTGCCGCCACTTTTATGAGGGCGCTCAGGCTCCTGCTCACTGAGTATTTCACAGCACGGGTGATCACTGTGAGCACTTAGGGTATACTTAGTAATGTAAAAAATATTGCTCAGTGAGCGCTCAGGGTATGCTCAGTGAACGCTCAGGCTATGCTCAGTGAGTGCTCAGGTCTGTTCAGTGAACACTCAGGTTTGCTCACTCCAGGCTTGTAATTCTAATAGTTCTTCCATCGGTCCGCCTACCAAGCTCGGAGCGGACGATCAAAGAAGGGAAACTGAGCTATTCTTGAACCAATAAAGTTTTCTGGCTTTTCACATTTTGTTTCTTTTACTGTTAGAAATATGCGGGTCCAATAGAGATTACGGAAGAGTATCTGACATCAGGATGAGTCGTTCATCAGGTAGACCTCAACTTTAAGGATAATCTTCCCCCATCTCTCTATTCTCTATACCCGAGACGATGACCTAGTCTCAACTAGCATACGGCTTCTGCGGTCAACAAAAGCTCAACATGCAATCTGCGGACAAGCCGACTCGATCAGAAATTGACTTGGCCTTGCCTGGAGAGAAAACTCAAGATGAAATCAAGATCGAAAAGAGTGGAGATATTGATGCTCTTCAACGGTATCGGTGGAACATGGTTAGAAAAGCGCCATCCTATGTTGGTAGAGCGATTGAGCTTCTCCGGATAGAACAAGACCTCCGAAATACTGTCCAGGAAGAGCAATGCCTCGCCAAGAAGCCTGAGGCCACAGGCAGCTGGCTACTCTATAGGAATGATGTACAGGCCGTGCTTCAGGCTTTGAAGAAGAGATATTGGTTGCTGGAACTCCAGTGGTGGAAAGTCCGAAACTCATTCGTGGAGGGGCCACTGATAAGAGCATTTGATCTGTGGCGATCACATCCTCTCTGGTATATGCACCGAGTTTTGTTCGAGGATTGCGTGAGGAAGGGGGGATGCTGTAGCCGTGGCTGTGGATGTTGCGCTAATCGCAAGATTGATAAAACACGACAGCTTGGAGCTGGACATTGTATGGTAGAATGTGGATGTTGTCACCAGGCTCGGGGGTTTGAGCTTACCAAAAAAGAAAAGGAGGAATTCCTTAGGGATTTCCATATCGTGGATGACAATAGCTTTTACCGCCAAAGGGTCAATCGAGCTTCGATATGGGGGTTATCTCTTGACAGTCATGACAGCCCTTTTGATCTGATTGTAATGCCCCCAGGATACGAGAGCGATGTTTCAAAAGAGCAGACGAGAAGAGGCAAGGCGGACCAATTCGATGAGCCATTCATGCTTATTGACGAAGAGGACGAGGAAGAAGTTGTGGTACCTTAAGTGTCAGTGTCAGGCCACTAGGTGCCTGCTTGCTAGTTTGAGGTTTTATTGTGCAATTCAACTCTTTCTTTTGGCTTCGAATCCCCTGATCTAAACTTGCAGTCGTTCCCGAAGTCCAACCTCCACACGCTTCCTTCCTATTTAGGAACATTCGTGCCTGCCATTGTAGTCCTCGTTTCACGTGCACCTTCCAATTGCTACTTTACTACCTTGTTACCTTACGTAGAGAGAATTTTGATTCTGTAAACATCGCAAATCACCACCTTTTCTCACAGTGAGTTATCCCAGCAGTCCTTTTTGAGGTCTTTTTTGCTAACACAGCCCTGTCAGCAGATGTCGGCCGCGAAAGCCTTTCCTGTCGGTGAAAACCCGTCGCCCAACGATTACTTTGCCCGCTTTGCGGCGTTTTTGGACCGTCTGCTGGCCGACTTAACCCCCAGCGAGACGAAGGCTTTCTTGTGGGCCCTTTTGGGCATGTATGTTTGTTTGCTGGACGTATGGCGCCTTGACGCCCTCCTGGAGAGGTGGTTTGACTAGTATGCACTACTTACATCAAACCCTATGATGTTGGATACTAATAAAAGTTACAGCCACTACCCCCTCCCAAACCCGGACCCAGCTGCCGCTCAAGGCGGAGATTAGGAGGTAAGTCCATTGTCCATTCTGCGTGTACTAAAATATAGATATCATACTATTGATTGAAAATATATATACTTATATATTATTACGACGAGATTCCTTATGTTTGTGGATTCCTTTTCTCTTTTATTGACGCATTGGATTGTCTGGAAGTGCTAACAAATCATGCTATAGATTGGATCAAGTTTTTTTTTATACATAATATGCGGGCTCTCACTTTATAATTACGGAGAGCAGGTTCCGAAAGAATTCAACAAACCATTATTACTTCGTGCTAGCTCTGACCTTCTTCGTAGCACGTAATGAGGATGAGATGCCGACAATATTGTATACATATAGTCAATCCACATGTGTGGCACAGAATGAATGGAAACCAAGTGGAAACTGAGGATCTAGGATAGTTTATATTTGGAACAAAGATATCAACAAATGCATTGCTCTCAATCTCAATTGCACCATGCATAGACCTCTTTGTCTCAGACAAGGCAAAATCCAGGATGAAAGAAACCCAAATCCAATTTGGATGTTATTCATTTCATTGAGCTCCACAGCTTTTTGAAAATTCTACAAGTATATAGGTTTTCTTCCAAACCCGTGTTTTATAACAGCCTTCTCCACCCAAGGCTAGTATCGCAAGTATTTACCCCGGAGCTCTACCATTTTCAACAAAATCACCCATCATATGCAAAATTCGTTATAAATGGTACCGCGGCCACTGCGGCATCAGTGGCTGTGGGCATATAGAAGCAGTGTGGATCGAGCGCTGTAAAGAAGCGAATTCCCGCGAGAGACGAGTACCTTGCCCCAATCCACGTCCTATCCTCCGTATCACCGAGGCTTTTGCGATGGGTCTTTATTGTCCCTGTCTTGGTTGGGGTATATTGATTCCGGGAGCTCCTAAATTGGTTAACCCTAAGTAGGTCGATAGGCCTCGTCGACGGTATTACAATATTAACTTGTCGATTTTATAGTTTGACTTCTAGCGTCTAGAACGATTCATAAATAAAATGTAGCTGTCTTACTTTTAAAGGATAGACTAGATTTAGGTAGACTGCGCCAAAACCCGAGAATGGGTAAGAGAAGTCGACCCGCAACCCGAACCCGCAAACCCGATAGGTAGACTCGACTAACCCGTAACCCGCCCCGTAACCCGCGCGGGTAACCCACACAGGTTCCCATAAAAACCCATAGCTATATAATTTTCCTAATTAAGCTATAGCGAAGTATATAAGAATACTAATTTATACATAAAATATAGTAATCTATAGCGGTTTTATGTTAGGGAACTGGCCTAGTTGAACAACTTAGGCGGGTTTGAAGGACTTCGTTAAGGAGAGAAGTTCTCCTGAGCTAACAAATAAATACATGTTCCGTTGAAGGCGGTAACGTTTGGCAGAATCCGCGCCGCATAAGCAAGCATCTCATATCGGGCTTCGTCCCGTAACAACATAGGTTACCCACACGGGTTATGGGGCGGGTTACGGGTTGGTCGAGTCTACCCATTGGGTTTGCGGGTTCGGGTTGCGGGTCGACTTCTCTTACCTATTCTCGGGTTTTGGCGTAGTCTAGTAGGTATGATCGATAGGTTTAGAATATTTTTACGGATATCTATCGCTAGAGCTAAAGTCATATTCCTAGGAGCAAGCGGTAGGTAGTATAAGCGATAGTCCGTTAAAAAAATCAACTAAAAAAAAATCAGAATAAAATACTAAACTGGATTTATAAACCATTTAACTGGGGTTTTCTGAGATATTCCTAGATATTGTAGAACCAAAAATAGAGGGTTAGATATTTTCCGTAACTATATAGAGCTCGGCGAGGTTGAATAGTGGTATAGGCGCAGAATAGTAAAGCTAATAATGTGGCCCCGCTGTGCATTTGCCTTCTAGGTAGAGGCATAACAACTAGGATCGACCGCCAAATTAATGACACCAGCCTTTCGTTGAGGGGACAACGGTCAAGAGTGCTGGGTGAACGACTGCATTTAGATGGGGCTAGCGTGGTGCATTTTATTGAGGTGACCTGCTGGCTTAGCTGCTCTCCCACTTTGCTCAGGCTGCTCAGGTGACGCCCAGTGAGCAAGTCCTTGAGCTTATGTAATAATCAGGTCACGCTCAGTGAGTGGGATTAGGCTGCTCAATGAGCAAATCAGAATGCTCAGGTCACGCTCAGTGAGTGGGATCAGGCTGCTCAGGTGACGCTCAGTGAGCGAGTCATCTAGCTTATGTAATAACCATGCGATGCTCAGTGAGCGGGTTTAACGATTACGTAATACACAGGGGCGTGCTCGGCTTTACTCAGTGAGCAAAAAGCGGCAAGGGGTGAGCACTAAAACGGAAAGGGAAATCCAACTTGCCCGGCCTAAAATCCGGTGTATATGTAAGGATCGGAATTATTCCATTTCCTTCAGTTGATGACCAATGGTCACTTGACTCCACACATTTCTCCCCCCCACATCCAAGGTTGCCTCCGCGGTAATGGTTTTTATAGTGTCCAGTTATATAAGGAAAATGCCCCTGTTCTGTGCACAATTCCTATATAGACAGCCTGCACGGGTTTATATATCCATAAAGTAGAACATCGGCAACAAAAGACATGAATCTCGGTACTTGTAGTACTATATAGTAACTAGTACTAGTATCTACTAATTAGCCATCTATTTATATATATATTTTATATATTTCCCCGAAGATCACTTGGTACCCCACGTTTTCTGCAACGTACATGCGGGAGATACATATATGTACTTTATTCTTATCCATCACCTCGGCTATGGCCCCGTGTGAAGAACAGAATCATCCAAATATAATTGTCAGTTTTGTACATAATATTCTTTAAAACAAAATATAAGAATTTGATAGTCAGAGTCTCAATATCCCAGAATTAAGCAATAAGCTTGTAAAACGTGCCTTTAAACGATACACCTCCGATGATGTAGTATTCATCCGATATCCGGACCTATGGACATGTGCTTCGACTAATCACCGAATGAATATTTCATTATATTTCATTATATTTCGTGATATTCCCATATTACTTCCAGTCTAAATATCCTACACTGTACAGTACTGTTGTCTATACAAATCCAACAGCATATTGCCCCTCCCACTGTGAAACCCCGCATCTGAACAAAATGGCTACGCTAAACGAGCAACTTGCGACATTGACCGAGAACTACTCGCCCTGTGATGTATGTCAACATTCCTTTTCCATGAACCATCGAACAATACATCTAACATTCGAATTATCCAGGTATCTGATGCCCTCATCAAGCTACAAAAGACGCCCGAGGGCAGCCCACCAAGAGCAGGCTACCTCGCAGATCTAGGTAAGCCATCAATACAACAACGCTCTCCAACTCCTCTTAACTATCTACTATTACCCCAATAATCCCACTAACATATAGCCGTCAGTACCATTCTCTCCCACAACAGGACGGAATGAAACAATGCCCAAGGTCGCGGCCCCAGCAACAACGTTCAAATTTCTACCCAAAGACGCCAGCCCACCACCAATCGCAACAGAAAATCCCCAGAAGCACGGTTTCCCGCCGGGTAAGCACTGGGTAGACTACGTCGACGAATTCCAAGCGTCTGATCCTTCCGGCGCCGGATCCATCGTCGTCATCGAGCAGCCTGAAAACCAGCACTGTGCTGTGACGGGCGGGATCATGGCAACCCGGATGAAAGCCCTCGGGATCAAAGCCACAGTTGTGGGTGGTCGCGTCAGGGACTTGAAGGAATTGAAAGCTACCGGGCTTCCGGTTTGTCTTGATCTCTCGTGGTTTTGTCGGCGGCGTTACTGATTGCGTTGTTACTTGATAATAGATATTCGCTCGTGCTATTTCTACCGTCGGCACAAGTGCCGAGGCCAAGTCTGGTGCTCGTGATGTGCCAGTCTCAATTGGGGGTGTTGTTGTTTCACCTGTGAGTTGGTCTATTGCTGTTCGCTGATTGCTTCATGGCGGAGTTCATGGTCTAATTATTGCAATGCATTGTAGGGAGACATCATCTTCTGTGACCCGTTGGAAGGAGTAGTTGCCATTCCTCGCGAGTTGCTTGGTCCAGTGCTTGAGCTTATGCCTAAATTGACTGCTATGGATGAGCAGGCTAAAGAGGCCGTTGCGCAGGGAATGAGTGTCACTGATGCTTTTAAGAAATTCCGCTGATTATCTACCTTCAGATGGGTGTATATAGTACATATAGCCAGATTATATAGTAGGCGACGAATTGGAAAGACTGGACCAGGAGAACACCAACATCTGTAGGGGATCTACGGCAATATTGCTATCAGATGTGGAGCAAAAATAGGGCCAAGTACATATATGCAGTTCTAATCTTTTGGTATTCGTAGTATTCAATACATAACGAGAAATCTGTGTCTGAAATATAAAAAAAGGGGCCATAAAGCCAAATCGCTGTGCAAATGTACAATCGAAACATAAATTTCGTTCACTCCGATACCCAGACAGCGGCCATACCCATACCGGTACCGATACACATGCTGGTGACACCAATCTTCTGGTTTGTGCGCTTGAGCTCAGTGAACAATGTGCTGACCTGGCGAGCACCAGTGCAGCCAAGAGGGTGACCGAAAGCAATAGCACCACCCTTGGGGTTAACCTTCTCGGCAGGAATGCCGAGCTCATTAACACACCAGACACACTGGGAAGCGAACGCCTCGTTGATCTCGTAAATGTCGACATCATCCTTGGTGATGCCGGCCTTCTCAAGTGCAACGGGGATAGCCTTCCAGGGGCCGACTCCCATGAGGAGGGGCTTGACGCCGACAACGCTGGCAGCGACGTACTTGCCGAGAATCTTCTGGCCCAGACTCTCGGCGGTGGACCGCTTCATGAGGAGGACGGCGGCGGCACCGTCGGAGATCTGGGAGGCGTTACCGGCGTGGATGGAGCCGTCCTTAGCAAAGGCGGGTCTGATCTTGCCCAGGGACTCGGCGGTGATACCCGGACGAATGCCGTCATCAGCCTTGACGGTGATGGTCTTCTCCTCGCCGGTCTTGGGGTCGGTCCACTTCACGTCCAGGGGAGCGATCTCCTCGTTGAAGAGACCGGCCTTCTGGGCAGCAAGGGCCTTTTGGTATGAATGAGCGGCGAAAGCATCTTGGGAAGCACGGGTCACGCCACGGTCCTTGGCCATGTTCTCGGACAGAACACCCATGGGGACCTTGCAGTTTGCGGACTCAGGGTGGCTCTCGAGGAGGTCGGAGAACTCGGTCACGGCACCGGGTCTGTATTGACTTGTTAGCTATATTATGGAAGGAGGGAATTGCGGGGGCTTGAAGCATACCCGTACTGAGAGGACATGCTCTCAACACCGGCACCAATGCCGACATCGATCATGCCAGACTGAATGGCGTTGGCAATGTCGGCAATAGCCTGGAGACCACTAGAGCACTGACGGTTCAAGCTCTTCACGGCGGTGCTCTCAGGGAAACCAGCCACGAGAGCGGCGGCACGGAACTCAGTGGCACCACCACCGGGGGCAAGGACGGAGCCGACAGCAATGTCCTGGACGGCACTGGGGTCAACACCGCTCTTGTTCAGAACAGCCTTGAAGACACCAGCAAGCAGGTCAGCACCGGCGGTATCCTTGAAGCCACCCTTACCACCCTTGGTGAGGGCGGTGCGGAGGGCACATGTCACGACAATGTCATCGGGATGCTTCTCGATGATGGCAGCAGCTCCCTTCTTGCTGCCACCAGGGCCAAAGTGGGAGGAAATCTGGTTGAGACGTTGCTGGGCTATGGATAGATATTAGCTTGCTGGTTCTATTTCGATTATAACTTCAAACAAGCAACCATAAGCCAAGCATTCTGTGAATGCATAGCCATGGGTGATCACATGCACAACACTCACTGTAAGACATGACGTCAATGTGTGATGAGGGTATGGGAGAAGTGTGAGGATGAAAAACAGGGCAAAAGTGAGGAGAATAAAGTAGCCCAGATATCCGGGGAACTGGTGGTTTATAAATCAAACCTGTGGAATCGGTGATATTTCCCCTTTGGACAGCCGCTGCTGGCCGTTGTCGCACTCTAAAGAAGTACCGAGGTTCATTTGGCCGCATCATCGTTGATCCATGACAGTCACGGGATCTCCGAGTGGTGGATCACAAGGGGCATGTGAAATCGGGGGATCGTATGTATCACATGCGTGTGGGGATGGCCTGACTCATGTTTTGCGATGTCATGTAAGTAGATCAGCTCGGCACGAGGCTACTCATATATTCAATATGTTTTCAGATATTGTCTACATAAACCATTTATTCCAGAACTTCTTGATATGATATCGACATCGGGAGGTGTCTCCACGAATAAGGAACGGCTGAATCCTATGTACTTTGTCGCAGTAACTGCTTCATGGATTCAAGAAGAGCACCTTACTCTAATGAATTCCCCTGATAGCTCAGCTGGAAGAGCGCAAGACTGTAATTGCCCTGTTCTACAAGGAACTTGTTATCTTGAGGTCCCTGGTTCGATCCCGGGTCAGGGGATAATCTTTTTTTTAAAAAAGAAAATATTTTATCTAGGTTGTTTTTAACCCCTGTTGAAACCACCTGGAATTTCATTCCCAACTGTCATGTTGCGTGGCATATCATATTATAGTGGGTATATGTATACGGTACTTGCATTGCAGGCAGGTACATGCACGGGGTCTTCATCTTGATACCACAGTTCTCATAATATTACCGTTAATTATGTACAGCTTCCAACGCATACAGTACAGACAAAGTCTCTGTTTCGTGTTTTTATTGGAACTCGGTATCTTCGTATCCCTATCTAGAGCTCTGAGCCACCACTTGTAGTCGAGACCAAGCTGCCTCAATATGGCGTGGAACATCCACATGAGCAATGAACCCACGCCCCTGAGGACCATAACCATCTTTATCGTCTCTCAACCTCGGTATTTCGCCCATGATCAGCTCCAGAAACCGACTTTGTGACCACAACTCGGACGGCGGCGACATGTCCGAATACTCAATGGCTCCGTTACGGGACAATTGCACCTGCGGAACAAATACCGGGCAACTGATAACCGAGACCGGAGTTTGAGTACTCTCATACGCCTTCTCAAATGATGCCTTGGTCCTGAGCATCATCGTGGGGTCCTGAATGATAATGCAAGTAGCTGGTGCCTGAAAGCCCGCTTCATCGAGGACTGTGCGAGAGAATGAGGCATTCTGTCCGCAATTTGTAGATCGGGGTTCAAGGAGAATCTGGCATCCTTCTTTGATGATGAGAGATCTATCGAAGAACTCATCTAGAATTCGTTCGAGAACTTTGGCTTCAGGGAGACCCTGGATTTCATCGGCGATGCGTGAATAGACTGGATGAGATTTCACTGCATCATAAAGCAGTTCGGTAGAGTGTCCGATGCCACCACATAGTACGAGAGCTTTGGTAAGAGATGGTCTTTGCTGAAGAGTCTTGAAGAGAACCTCGGCACTGTGGAGAACGGCTGAGGCGCATATGACAATGCAGCCGACTGGGGATGTGGTGGAGAGATCGGGTAATTGATTGTCGCTGAGAAATTCTGATAGGAGGTTGATATCCGCTACCATGGAGGAGTTTGCGGTCATTGTGTTGGATCGAAGTAGTTCGTCGTGTGCCAGCAGGATAAGTAGGAGAGCTAAGTTTATGATGTGGCGCAAAAATACATGACACAAATAAAAAAAGAATCCCCTGACCCGGGATCGAACCAGGGACCTCAAGATAACAAGTTCCTTGTAGAACAGGGCAATTACAGTCTTGCGCTCTTCCAGCTGAGCTATCAG